>WSYH01000647.1:137553-179423 GCA_036426205.1 Ascaphus truei
AGAGCATCCTCCAGAGACAGACACACACAGAGCCTCCTCCAGAGACAGACACACGCGGAGCCGCCTCCAGAGACACACACACATATAGAGATCTTCCTCCAGACACACACACACAACCTCCTCCAGAGACAGACGCACACGGAGCATCCTCCAGAGACAGACGCACACGGAGCTGCCTCCAGAGACGCACACATAGAGATCTTCCTCCAGAGACACACATGCAGCGCCTCCCCCTAAAGACACATGGTATGCAGAGACCTGTGTACGTTAATGTTAACCATAAATAAAGACATGACTGCCCAAGCGAAGTAATGTCTTAACTCCTGATGGAGTCATTTGCTGAAATATTGCTTTACCCATCTGTGCTAGCATTGCACAGAAACATAGAAACCACACTGGAAATGTGTATGCCTTCACGTGGGAAGGAAAGTGAGAGGAATGCTCTGGGTTTCTTCCTGATAAATAACATTGGTGTACATGATGTGCTTGCTTCTCAGACCATTGGTGTTGCTGCCGCAGTTCAAGCAGCGAAGCCAAATGTCCTCAAACCTCCAAAAGCTGCATCCAAGAAAAAGGTAAGACTGGCTGCTGGAAAGGCGGGTTACAGGGTTACCCTTTCCCGCTGCAGGTGGGGCCAGTAATGCATTGCTTTGTAAGGTTAGTGACCCCTTCTGGCAGCAAAAGTGTTGAAACCTACATTTAATGATAAGAATATCAAATTTAAAGATAAGTGGCAACTTTTCTAATTCTGAAAATTCCAAAACACAACATTTAACGTTAATTATATGTAAGGACATAGGTTATCCTAAACACTGTGATTTTAGCCCTATAACGTGCAAACCTGTTGTATTCCAGACCAATGAAAGTTCTGTGTTTGCACGTTAACCAGAGGATGAAATTATATTTACCGTTGCCAATACAGTATTCTGAAGATAGGTTTTAGACGGTCTTCCTACCTTATCACTACTTCATCATTTGTTGAAATCTCTGTCAAGGGAACATTGTGGGTCTCTCCTCTTCAAACGTAACTAGGGCCTCGGACATGGTGTCGCAGACCGCGCGGACGCGTCCACATGCTGAGCGAACAGACTGCATTAAGGCAGTGTTCGCGTCTATGCGGCGTGCTGGCGGAAGCAGGAGGGGGCGTGCTGGCGGAAGCAGGAGGGGGCGCGCGTTGCGCAAGAAAACTGTTGAAACTGATTTCTTGGCACGACAGGCCGGTCACATCAGCGGTTCGCCCAATGTTGTCACTGGCACGCCCCTAGACACGCCCACGGACAGCACGCGTACCATGGCCAGGGAAAGCACCCGCTTTCCCTCAGCCTCCGCACGGCTGAAGTTACCATGTCCGCAGCCTAAGGTGTGGAAATGAGAAGGTTTGGCTCTCTGACCAATAACCTTTCCCCTCCCTGTGCATTATCATGAAATCGCACATCCGTAGTGGGGACCTCACGGATAATCTTGTAGTAGAGGATATCTACATGTGAAACATTGGTTGAATATTGTCCTACTAAATAAATACATGTTTATACATTGCATTAAGCCCATTTTTTCTAAGCAGTTCTATTCCACAAGACACTTTTCGGAAGGCGCCGGAAGACATTATATGGCCCAAGGCTCTGGAAGCTGTCTTATGGCACAGCACTGCTTAGTAAATACGAGCCATATTGTTTACTTGAAGTCCATGGATATGAAATAATAATGATGCAATGTCATATGCTGTCATATGCGATATGATTTGTGATCACGATGTTGGTGTAAAAAAATCTTTAGCTAAATTTCTTTGGGACTTCACAAGGTTAAGACTCCTGCCAAGTCTGTAGGGTTGTTTTAGCCGGGCTCTAATAACAGCTGGATGGTCCATCCTGACAGTGTGACTTCCATCCTGACAGTGTGACTTCCATCCCGACAGTGTGACTTCCATCCCGACAGTGTGACTTCCATCCCGACAGTGTGACTTCCATCCCGACAGTGTGACTTCCATCCCGACAGTGTGACTTCCATCCCGACAGTGTGACTTCCATCCAGACAGTGTGACGGACGTTTTCTGTTCTCTAGTTTACAGGAGCATTAGATTGTGTCTGTTTGGGATTATCATGGTGTCTGTTTGTAATCATGGCCGTACAGTATTGCAGCTCACCCCTTTTTCTGGTCATAGTGTCTGTAATTTTAAATACTGCTTCAATACCAATGGTAAAACTGGTCTCTCCAGCCCATAGCTTGTTTTAAACGTTGCGAGAAAGCGTTGTGGATTTATTCGTGATGTTCCATTATTAGGATGAAGATGATTCCACAGAGATGGGTGATGGGGCTGATGAATGGACACATGCCAAGTCGCTTATTAAGCCTCCAGACCAACTGGAGTTAACGGACGCTGTGAGTATTCTCTGTTCCTCCTGGATGCACAAAGTAGTTCTTCTATGTTCTCAACAGAATTTCCATATTAAAACCCTAATAATAATAATTATTGTTATTGGCACTAACATTGCACCTCTCATTCTAACAATCACTAATTTAGTCTTTTCTTCCACACTTACGTTATTAAGGGAACAATGGTTACAGGAGTTAGAAATCCAACCACTTCTGCCATGGCCACTATATAAAATCCTACAGAATCTCCTTCACAGCAAAGCAATGTAATACAGGCCGTGCTGGAGTTAATGCAGTTAAATACTGCATATGTTTACTAGACGTAAGGAAGAAGCAAGTACAACCCCAGTACTTACACTGTCACTAGAATAAAGCCACACATTCAGCAAAAATCCCTGGGAGACAGAGTAGTCAGCCTTGCGATTATACCTCATCACTATATTAATGATTCTTCTACATATTTTGTAATGATTGATATTAACATTAATAATGTGACTGCACTAAAAACTGAAATAAAATTTATAAAAGATCTGCAACACATCTAGGGGTTTGGTTTCAAGTTAGGGTAAAATCCGCTTGAAAGGAAGAAAACACACTTGCTTTTAGTGGAATTCCCCCTTTTTATACTGTATATCTGTAGTTTTGTTCCAGTTTTGTACTTGGGAGGCTTCTAAAGTTGATTTCATTTGCTTTTTATCTTCTTCATACTTGCATAGTGGACGTCTTTTTATGATTTGATCTAATAAACCTCATCCTGCCATGCACAAAAAAATGTAACTTCATTATTGCTAAGTTTACTCATTTCTCATTTTGAGTATTTGACGTTTTCCCATTTCTTATTTAGTTAATATTGTACAGCAAATGGTTTAGTTTATGTATTCATCGTTTTGAGGCACAAGACAGGAAACCTTTGGATTTCAATATTGGATTGGACATTCCAACACATTATTAGTGCATTAGAAAACATAGACAGATGTACGAGTGCTTATTTGTTCCTGCACCCGTCTTGTACATCACTTATGCAGTATCATAATTTTATTTTCAAAGGAACAGAATCCGCTTTGAACTGTAACATATTGAAAGGTTTTAATAAGCAGCAAACTGAAATCACGCCGTCTTTAGTCTGAAGACTTGAAACGCAGATCTTTCCTAAAATGCTAATGTCGCTCCTCTGTGTGATTCGTGCTTTCCGCTTTGATGTTGTGTGTTTCTATTCAAAGGAGTTGAAAGAAGAGTTCACGCGCATCCTGACGGCCAACAATCCTCATGCTCCTCAGAACATTGTCAGATACAGCTTTAAAGTAAGTTGCAGCAGATTAGCAGATATAAAACAAACTGGTGTATTTCCAGTGAGGCATCCTGTGTTATGCGCCTTCATGTAGAACAACAGCTTGAACACTGATAACACTTTGTATATATATACTGTGCCCCCCCCCCCCCCCCCCCAATCGCAGGTAGGGGCCATTACAGAGTGTGTGGTGCATATACCTGCTGGCAACAGGAGGGCCGAGTTGTCCGCGATGACTTGGGGACACAGGAACAGGCTTCTGGAGTTCATACCGCACATAATACTTAACAGGGCAGCGCCTCCATCTGCCGTAGGCTTCAGGGAATTGGAGATGATCTCCCACGGTAGAACTGATTACCTCTCCCCCTAGTTAGATCACACACCAGGCCGGAGGTATATTGCAAACAGGAACGGTTTATTACTACGGTCTGTAGTAACACAACAGGTACTCAGCAGTCTTCTGCCGGATACAGTCTCTGTGATCAGCTCTCTCTGGAGATGGTCCCTGGACCGCCACTATAGGCCAAGGGCACCCGCTGCCGTCCTAACTCTTTTCCACCTCCCTAGCGGAGGCAGAGGTATTGGTACACACTCACTCCTCCCCGCAGATAAGAGCACATGGGAAGGCCCCAATCTAAGGCTCCCAGTCGTGCGACCTGCCTTCCTCAGGGGGAAGGAACAACCTCTAACTTTAGGGCGGTCCTGTCTTAAGTACAGCCAGGAGGCGAACACCCCGCTGCCCAAGCTACAACAGGATGTACCACCCCCTGCTGTCACTCAAGTGCAGTACCAAAGCTGAAGGGGAAAACCCCATACCAACTACTGGCAATCCTGTAAATACCAGGGTTTACTGCGATCCCTTTGGGTAGAATAGAATGCAAACATAAGCCGTGCTGCCATGTTCTTTTTAGAGAGAAGAGGCTTTCTCCTGGCAACCCTTCCAAACAAACCATACTTGTTCAGGCTTTTTGTAATTGTACTGTCATGAGCTTTAACATGTAACATGCTAACTGAGGCTTGTAGCGTCTGAGATGTAACTCTTGTTTTTTTTGCAATTTCTCTGAGCATTGCACGGTGTGACCTTGGGGTGAATTTGCTGGGACGTCCACTCCTGGGAAGATTGGCAACTGTCTTGAATGTTTTCCACTTTTAAATAATCTTTCTCACTGTAGAATGATGGATTTTAAATTGTTTGGAAATGGCCTTATAACCCTTCCCAGATTGATGGGCAGCAACAACTGCTTCTCTAAGATCATTGCTGATATATTTCCTCCTTGGCATTGTGTTAACACACACCTGAATGCTCCAGACCAGCAAACTGCTAAAACGTCGGCTTTTATAGAGGTGGTCACACTTGCTGCTGATCAATTAATCAAGGGCATTTGCTTAGCAGCACCTGTCTGCTACTTAGCATCTTAATTCCTATGGAAGCATTCCTATGTACATAGTATTTCACACATGGCTTCTCCATTTTGGCTTTATTTTTGTTAAATAAATCATGACACGGTGTAATGTGTCATGTGTTGTTGTTCATCTGAGGTTGTATTTACCTAATTTTTAGACCTGCTAAGGATTGTTATTATGTCCTTATATGTAAAACCATGGAATTCAAAGAGGGTGTACTTTCTTTTTCACACCACTGTATACTACCAAGTGGTCGAGCAAGATACCCCATAGCCCTATATCTGCTCTTTAGAAATAGTATTCAAAATAAATGTATATTACCAAAAAAGATTTACTACATGGAACCACATTTTAGGCCGTGGTTAGAAGAGCCTAGATTGATAATGTTTATTAAATCAATAAAAATAAAATCAATATTTGCAACTGCCTGAACCAGCAATGCAACCCCTTCTTCAATTGTGCCGCGCGAACCCTCAACACTGACTCAATACTCAGGCGCACTTTCTACGATTCTGCACACGCATGTCCGAGCCTTTGTGGTGGAAGTCTTGCATTTTTGCTGATTTTCTCCACCACATATTCCTCAGTACTATTTCTAGCCAACCAAAGCTATTTCTTTACTTCTGACACTCGCAGGTCCAACCCACAGCGCCTTCAGTCTGTATTAAACGCTCTTCTCAAACTTTCTACTGACTATCTCTAACCCTCCACCTGTCCTCAAACATCTGCAGACTTCTTCAAAGACAAAGTGGGACTATCAAAAGCCTTCTTTGCCTTCCTCGACTCCTATTCTCCAGAACACCCTATATCCATTCTAAATGTTTTATCCCCTGTAAGGGCTGTTATATACTGCATGCGGCCGTGCGTGCCTATACGAACGTGCGTGCACGTGCTGCATGCTTTTCGTAAGTATACTGTGTTGAGTACGTATACAGTGTTGAGTGTTTATGTGTTTATGTGTTTGTGTATGTATGTATGTGTGTGTGTGTGTGTGTGTGTTTGTGTAATTAATATTTATTAAAAGAAATTGGTAAAAAATAAAAAAATTATTAGATTTGTGCAGACACACACACACACACACACACACACACACACACACACACACACACCACACCACACCACACACACACACACACACACACACACATATATGCATACATATATATACACACACACATATACATACATTCAGCGCCGGTAGCGGCGTGAAAAGATGATTTTCCTCATCTTCGCCGCTGTCTGTCGGCTCCCCTCTCCCTGTCGTGCGCGCGCGGAGCCCTTGTATAGAAAGGCTGACTGACGTCAGACAACTAAAATTCCGCGTGCGCGCACGGCGTAGCACGCGCCCGGCACTATAGAACGTGCCTTAGGGAGGAGGAAGTACTGTATCTCAGTTACTCTTCTCCTTTCCCTCTACCTGCCAGCTAGATCCCATACTACCCCATCTCCTCTGACCTCTCGCTCCCACTCTGATCCCACCACTCGCTCACATTTTCAGTTCTTTCCTCTCCCCTGGTATTGTGTATTTCCTTCTTTCTTTAAACATGCTGTTGTGAGACCCATTCTCAAAAGCAACATCCCACTGACCCATCAAACTACATGTGTACCTTTCAATCTATTCAAAATGCTGCTGCAAGAATAACCTAATTGTTCTCTCAAGTGGCCTCTGCCTCTCTCCTCCCGAAAACCTTCAGCTAATGTCCTATTAAATTGTATATTGACTACAAAATCCTTCTGTCCTTCAAGGCTCTTCTCTCCATTGCCCCATCATATATCTCAGCCTTAATCTCTCACTATACTGCTGCACGCTCTCTATGCCTTATCCCCAAAGTATCAAATGACCTCAACATTGCTAAATACGAGGAACATGACCCCCTTTTCTTTCTCCCTGACCCTCTGCAGCCTTTGATCCTGTTGACCACCAGCTTCTCCTTCGCGCTCTCACTACCTTGGTGTTGGGGATAAAGCCCTCTCCTGCCTTTTTTTTTTAACATCTCTCATTATTCCTTTAGTGTAGGGGGTATATGGGGGCAACTCCCGTCCTCGAGGGCCACCCACAGGTCAGGTTATCAGGATATCCCTGCTTCAGCACAGGTGGCTCAGTCAAAGACTGCACCACCTGTTCTGAAGCAGGGATATCTTGAAAACCTGACCTGTTGGTGGCCCTTGAGGCCTGGAGTTGCACCGCGTTCTGAAGCAGGGATATCTTGAAAACCTGACCTGTTGTGGCCCTTGAGGCCTGGAGTTGCCCACTCCTGTTTTAGTGGTTCTATTGCCAACTCATTTTCTTTCTCTGTTGATCTATGTGTTGATGTAACCTCACGGCTCAGTTCTGGGACCCTCTCTTCTTTTCTCTCCATACTCTCTCCATTGGTGCCACTATTAAGCCACGTGGCTCAAATATCACCAGTAAGCAGATAATACACAAGTATCTACCTATACTAAACACCTTTGCAGTACAGTTTCCAGGTCGTCCGCTGTCTCACAGCAATTTCATCCTGTATGGCAGATAGACGCCTCAAAGAAAATATGAACAAGACAGAGCTGCTCATAATCCCACCTAAATCAGCCCATTGCTCCTTTACTATCACAATTCATACCCCTACAATCGATCCAGTTCCCAAGCCTGTTGTTTAGTTGTCATATTTGATTCTTTCGTTCTTCACTCGCCTTAATCTATTGCTAAATCTTGCCGCTACTTTCACCCGTAACATTGTATTTTAGCAACATTATGTTGTTTGTTATTACTAAAATGTTAGTGCTTGCCCTCATTCTCTCCGCACTGGACTACTGCAAACTGCTTCTCAGGGGCCTCCCTGACTCGCAGAACCCTACTTGTTTAATCTATTCAATATGGTCCTGCAAGAATAACCTCACTCTTGCTTCTTGAGCAGTCTCTTCCTCCTCTTAAACTCTCAGCTGGCTCCCTATTCAATTCTGTATTCCGCCAAAATTATTCTTCTCTCCTTCAAGGCTCTCCCTGGCCCCTCCTTAATCTCTCGCTATAACCCTACTCCTCACTACGCTCTCCTCAGGACTGACTTCTCTCTCTCCCTTGTTTCTACTACGCTCTCTCACACCTACGATCCTTTGCACCCCTAGCTCTGGAAACCCCCCTCCCTATAAATGTCCACCATACACCTTTTCTCACTAGGTAAAAACTCACCTGTTTAATGAGGCGTTTAAGTAGACCTGGATGACCACTACTCACCAACTACAACTTGTCTCACATGTACTCTAACCAGTGCACTCAGATGTACTCCCTTTGTGGTTTGTTAGTCTCCCCACATGCTGATTACATTGTAAACTCATTGGGGTAGGGACTCCTTTGTTCCAAGGCTACACACCATCCCATCTAGATGATTCTGTTGCTTGTAATTGTATTCTAATGACTGTAAAGATTATTAAGTGCTGTTTACCTGGTTGGCACTATAAAAATTAAATATACATACAAGCATTCATACACAATCACTGCTGGTAGGAACTTAATTTAAAAAATGTTCTGTAATTTTAGTAGTGATATTTTGGGTTTAATAAAAATCCAACTGCAGTATGTCCAAGAGATTAAATCCCTCGTCCCAGAAACAACAATAAGGATATAAAACTACACATTTTAGGAAAATCTTATCAAAATTAGACCTACTGTAAAGTATCAAATATTTGCCTAGTTTGTGATTATCCTTTCATACAGGGGATTATCTGGCACTATGTTTTGGATGGATTCTTTTCTGCTTCCTCTCTGGTTTAAATCTCAGCAGGAATATTCCAGCTATGGTTGTAATCTCCGGAAGATGCTTCCTCAGAGTGGCTGTTTTTTCATGCCTTAAATGTGTCGTTTGTAACTTTCAGTATCGAATAATCATGAGCACCCACTCAGCGTCTCGTTTCCACCTCTCATTACACTAAGTTTGGTCATTTTCATTCCTGCAGAAAAGGTACAATTAGGGTTTGGTGTAAACATTTTTGTGTTTCAATATGAAATCTATTGAATCCTTAACAGCACGGGGGCATAGTTTTATTTCTATTTATTTATAAAAAATGTTTTACCAGAAGTTTACCATTGAGAGTTACCTCTCGTTTTCAATGATGTCCTGGGCACAGTTATAACAATATGTGGTTACATTAAAGAACAGAGGTTATACAGTCAATTCACAGAGATTTCATGGAGAGATAGAGTTGGAAAATGGGGTATAAAGGGGCCGGTGAGTTTCAGAGTGAAATAAGAAGCTTTAACATCACGAACAGCAGCGAACAGCAGCAAATGGCTCACACCCTTTGGCTGCCCTTCGGCTGTGCCAAAGGCTGTCTGCCTTTGGGGCGACGCTGATGTACACTGAGGGGTTCAAGTGAATGCAGCTGCGAATACAAGTTCTTTTGTTCTCTTGGCTCATTACATTCCAGTGGGCGAGGTTGACATTCCACAAAGTACAAGCCTATGTTAACTCTTACACGCTGGTCCTGTGCAGAGGACCAACACTGTGTGCATAGTGCACACAACACAGCGTTATGTTATGTTATTAGCCCACCTTCCTATTGCTCTTTTTACAAAGCGTGAGTTCTCTGTCTTCCTTTATGTGTAGGAACGAGCGTACAAGCCATAGCGTGGTGGCCAGCTGCCGTTCATTTTTGTCTGGAAGGGAACATGTTGCACAAAGATTCAGATGAAGCTCGCCGACAAAGAGCAAGGATGGGGGGGTGGAAGGTAGGCCTCTGGTTGTATTAATGTAGGGTTGTCTCTCTAGGTGCGCTAAAATACCTTTCTACATATATCAAAGAGGCATCCCAGGGGCAGAATATGAATAAATATTTATATATAAATTATAGTGGAAGCAGGGGGTCTCCGGGGCTGAACCCCCTTAATTCAGCTCCCTGTTTCCGGAGATACTTACATTGGAATTAGGTGCCGGTAGCAGTTCTCCTCGGCAACATGGTTCACAATATGTCTGCTGTTGTTCCGATATTTCCAGCCTGCGGCCAATAGGAAGCCATGACGTCATTAGCACACTTCCTATTGATCCATACAGGGAGCTTCAAAACCTAGGCCAGCTGTCTGAGCCAGAGCAGCTACCGGCACCTACTTCAGAGGTACGTATGTCTGGAAATAGGGGGTCCCAGTAGCTGAAATTAATGAGGTTCAGCTCCAGAGACCCCTGCTCAATTCTATAATTATAAAATTGCTTTGAACGATTGCCCTTTAAGTGAACATATTTGTTGGATGATGTATTGGTGTAGTGCATAGGTTTAGAAGTGAATAGGTTGCCCATACAAGTCCTTCTATATCCATGAGCCTATTATCTGGGCACCCGATATCACCCTGCTATTCAGTTCTTTTAATTAGATAAATTATGTACAGTTTTAAAACTAACTTGTCTCCCCTATTCACGTGAATAATTTTGACAGAATATCACCCTCCAGAGATGAAAATAGTATAATATGTTGCACTTGTTTAATATGTTATGATACATAGGTTTCACTATAACATATGGATGTATAGACATATTAAATTGAGCTCCCCGTGCCTGTTCTGTTAACCCTCTATATTCAAACACGTAATTTCTGATCCATTAAAGACCAGAAATTCTGCTTCCCCTGTTTGCTCTTGGGAAGGGTTTGTGGCATTGTCTGATAATAGTATATGGGAACTGCACATTTAACATTCAAAGCATGATCATTTCGTATATTTGCTTCAGAAAATGTCACGCAAAAGGCTGGATGTTTTATGGGTCATGACCCGAGCCCTACATTTTCATACTTTTCTTTCTTGTCTGAGGAAAATTCATAACATGTTGGTACTTTAAAACAGCATTTTTATAATGGATTCATCTTCCACATATTTTTTACATATTCATTAATAAGAAGACCAATGGTGTACAGTATGCCCACTACCACTTTGATGGGAACATCTGGAGAAAATGGCTGTCTGATTTATTAGAAAGATATAGCATTATTGATTTATAGGGTAATTGGATAAACACCAAAGCTGCCCATATTAACACATAAGTATCCACTAAAACAGGAGTGGGCAACTCCAGGCCTCAAGGGCCACCAACAGGTCAGGTTTTCAAGATATCCCTGCTTCAGAACAGGTGGTGCAGTCTTTGACTGAGCCACCTGTGCTGAAGCAGGGATATCCTGATAACCTGACCTGTGGGTGGCCCTCGAGGACGGGAGTTGCCCCCTCCTGTTTTAGTGGTTCTATTGCCAACTCATTTTCTTTCTCTGTTGATCTATGTGTTGATGTACCTCACGGCTCAGTTCTGGGACCCTCTCTTCTTTTCTCTCCATACTCTCTCCATTGGTGCCCTAATTAAGCCACGTGGCTTCAAATATCACCAGTAAGCAGATAATACACAACTGTATCTACCTATACTAAACACCTTTGCAGTACAGTTCCAGGTCTCCGGCTGTCTCACAGCAATTTCATCCTGTATGGCAGATAGACGCCTCAAAGAAAATATGAACAAGACAGAGCTGCTCATAATCCCACCTAAATCAAGCCCATTGCTCCCTTTACTATCACAATTCATAACCCTACAATCGATCCAGTTCCCAAGCCTGTTGTTTAGTTGTCATATTTGATTCTTTCGTTCTTCACTCGCCTTAATGCTATTGCTAAATCTTGCCGCTACTTTCACCGTAACATTGTATTTTAGCAACATTATGTTTGTTTGTTATTTACTAAAATGTTAATGCTTGCCCTCATTCTCTCCCGACTGGACTACTGCAAACTGCTTCTCAGGGGCCTCCCTGACTCGCAGAACCCTACTGTTTAATCTATTCAATATGGTCCTGCAAGAATAACCTCACTCTGCTCTTGAGCAGTCTCTGCCTCTCTCCTGAAAACTCTCAGCTGGCTCCCTATTCAATTCTGTATTCACGCCAAAATTATTCTTCTCTCCTTCAAGGCTCTCCCTGGCCCCTCCTTAATCTCTCGCTATAACCCTACTCGCTCACTACGCTCTCCTCAGGACTGACTTCTCTCTGCTCCCTTGTTTCTACAGCTCTCTCACACCTACGATCCTTTGCACCCTAGCTCTGGAAACCCCCCTCCCTATAAATGTCCACCATACACCTTTTCTCACTAAGGTAAAAACTCACCTGTTTAATGAGGCGTTTAAGTAGACCTGGATGACCACTACTCACCAACTACAACTTGTTCTCACATGTACTCTAACCAGTGCACTCAGATGTACTCCCTTTTGTGTTTGTTAGTCTCCCCACATGCTGATTACATTGTAAACTCATTGGGGTAGGGACTCCTTTGTTCCAAGGCTACACGCATCCCATCTAGATGATTCTGTTGCTTGTAATTGTATTCTAATGACTGTAAAGATTATTAAGTGCTGTTTACCTGGTTGGCACTATAAAAATTAAATATACATACAAGCATTCATACACAAATCACTGCTGGTAGGAACTTAATTTAAAAAATGTTCTGTAATTATTAGTAAGTGATATTTTGGGTTTTAATAAAAATCCAACTGCAGTATGTCCAAGAAGATTAAAATCCCTCGTCCCAGAAAGCAACAATAAGGAGATAAAACTACAATTTTAGGAAAATCTTATCAAAATTAGACCTACTGTAAAGTATCAAATATTTGCCTAGGTTTGTGATTATCCTTTCAATACAGGGGATTATCTGGCACTTAATGTTTGGATGGATCTTTCTGCTTTCCCTCTGGCATTTAAATGCTCAAGCAGGAATATTCCAAGCTATGGTTGTAACTGCCGGAAGATGCTTCCTCAGAGTGGCTGTTTTTTCATGCCTTAAATGTGTCGTTTGTAAACTTTCAGTATCGAATAATCATGAGCACCACTCAGCGTCTCGTTTCCACTCTCTCATTACACTAAGTTTGGTCATTTTCATTCCTGCAGAAAAGGTACAATTAGGGTTTGGGTGTAACATTTTGTGTTTCAATATGAAATCTATTGAATCCTTAACAGCAAGGGGGCATAGTTTTATTTCTATTTATTTATAAAAAATGTTTTACCAGGAAGTTTACCATTGAGAGTTACCTCTCGTTTTCAAGTATGTCCTGGGCACAGTTATAACAATATGTGGTTACATTAAAAGAACAGAGGTTATACAGTCAATTCACAGAGATTTCATGGAGAGATAGAGTTGGAAAATTGGGTATAAAAGGGCCGGTGAGTTTCAGAGTGAAATAGAGAAGCTTTAACATCAGCGAACAGCAGCGAACAGCAGCAAATGGCTCACAACCTTTGGCTGCCCTTCGGCTGTGCCAAAGGCTGTCTGCCTTTGGGGCGACGCTGATGTACACTGAAGGGGTTCAGAGTGAATGCAGCTGCGAATACAAAGTTCTTTGTTCTCTTGGCTCATTAACATTCCAGTGGGCGAGGTTGACATTCCACAAAGTACAAGCCTATGTTAACTCTTAGCACGCTGGTCCTGTGCAGAGGACCCAACACTGTGTGCATAGTGCACACAACACAGCGTTATGTTATGTTATTAGCCCACTCTTCCTATTGCTCTTTTTTACAAAGCGTGAGTTCTCTGTCTTCCTTTATGTGTAGGAACGAGCGTACAAGCCAATAAGCGTGGTGGACCAGCTGGCCGTTCATTTTTGTCTGGAAGGGAACATGTTGCACAAAGATTCAGATGAAGCTCGCCGACAAAGAGCAAGGATGGGGGTGGTGGAAGGTAGGCCTCTGGTTGTATTAATGTAGGTTTGTCTCTCTAGTGCTCGCTAAAATACCTTTCTACATATATCAAAGAGGCATCCCAGGGGGCAGAATATTGAATAAATATTTATATATAAATTATAGTGGAAGCAGGGGGTCTCCGGGGCTGAACCCCATTAATTTCAGCTCCCTGTTTCCGGAGATACTTACATGGGAATTAGGTGCCGGTAGCAGTTCTCCTCGGCAAGCAGGGTTCACAATATGTCTGCTGTTCCGATATTTCCCAGCCTGCGGGCCAATAGGAAGCCATGACGTCATTAGCACAGCTTCCTATTGATCCATACAGGGAGCTTCAAACCTGAAAGGCCAGCTGTCTGAGCCAGAGCAGCTACCGGCACCTACTTCAGAGGTACGTATGTCTGGAAATAGGGGGTCCCAGTAGCTGAAATTAATGAGGTTCAGCTCCAGAGACCCCTGCTCAATTCTATAAATTATAAAAATTGCTGTTGACGATTGCCCTTTAAGTGAACATATTTGTTGGATGATGTATTGGTGTAGTGCATAGGTTATGAAGTGAATAGGTTGCCCATACAAGTCCTGCTATATCCATGAGACTATTATCTTGGGCACCCGATATCACCCTGCTATTCAGTTCTTTTTAATTAGATAAATTATGTACAGTTTTAACTAACTTGTCTCCCCTATTCACTGTGAATAATTTTAGACAGAAATATCACCCTCCAGAGATGGAAAATAGTATAAATATGTATGCACTTGTTTAATATTGTTATGATACATAGTGTTTCACTATAACAGTATGGATGTATAGACATAATTAAATGTTGAGCTCCCCGTGCCTGTTCTGTTTAAACCTCTATATTCAAACACGTAATTTCTGATCCATTAAAGACCAGAAATTCTGCTTCCCCTGTTTGCTCTTGGGAAGGGTTTGTGGCATTGTCTGATAATAGTATATGGGAACTGCACATTTAACATTCAAAGCATGATCATTTCGTATATTTGCTTCTAAGAAAATGTCACGCAAAAGGCTGGATGTTTTATGGGTCATTGACCCAGATCCCTACATTTTCATACTATTTCTTGTCTGAGGAAAATTCATAACATGTTGGTACTTTAAAACAGCATTTTTATAATGGATTCATCTTCCACATATTTTTACATATTCATTAATAAGAAGACACAATGGTGTACAGTATGCCCACTACCACTTTGATGGGAACATCTGGAGAAAATGGCTGTCTGATTTAATTTAGAAAGATATAGCATTATTGATTTATAGGGTAATTGGATAAACACCAAAGCTGCCGTAAAGACCATTTTCAGCCGCAAATTCCCATTCACGTCTAATGGGATTATCAACTAAAAACAGAATGAACAGTTCATTGTATATAGAATAAGGCCCTTTGTTTACGCCTCATGTGGAAAGTATGGGTTCAGTGACTTGGTTTACACTTGTTATTTGTAAAATGGGGTGTTTGTGGTTTTGTTTTGTTTTTTTTTGTTTTGGTAATGAGTTTAGTCAATAGGCATTTAGCAACACAGATGGTCATATTTTAGAAAGAAACCTTTTGCAATCTGAAAGTTGTTTTTATACCCCTTTCCTGACTCCACTGGCTACCCATCCAACAACGTCCCCTCTTCAAACTCCTTACACTGGTCTACAAATCTCTCCATGGTCTGTCGTCGTCCCCCCTCCTTACCTTTCAGCACTCCTCTCTCGCTATACCTCTTCCCGTCCTCTTCGCTCCCTGACTGTCATAACCCTCACTGCCTCCCCCCAGCTCCCTGTGCCTCCTCGCGATTCCGATCATTTGCCTTACTCGCCCCCCTCCACTGGAACAAGCTCTCACACCACATCCAATCTGCCCCCTTCCTGACTATCTTCAGAAGCCAAATGAAAATGCATCTCTTCTCTATCACAGTCTATGATCCCTGTTAACCTCCTTCTATCGCATCCCCTACCTCACCCCACGCTCCCCAATGCCCATGATGAGATACAGAACAAAACTCAGGATCGCGTTGCACAGGGAGATTTGCATAACATGGTTTCAAGGGAAGCTGCTATACCTTGTTAACTACCAAATGTAGCCCGTAAATTAATTCATATATTTAAATTCAAATAACCTTAACGAAATGCACAATTTTATATGATACATTGGCCAATATTGTCATAAGGATATCCCAATTACTGTGCCATCCAGGATCTGCATATTTAGTGGCAAAAGGCAATAAACGTAAAGTGTGTTTTGAATAATGAATGAAGTCTCAACAGCTTTCTTCCTTCTTTCTGCTTCACTCAGAGCCCACACCAACTGAAACGTCCGTAGCAGAACCCGGGGACAAGGATGCAGAAACAGAAGCGGAAACAGAATCCCCAGTAAGGGACCGGGGGTATAAGAATCGTTATCGCGGGAGAAGGGGATACCTTCCGTGCTTAGCACTATAACAACCACTTTTAGGCCGTGATTATAACAAAATCGGCCGGCGACGCCACACGGCTCAAAAACAAATTGCTGCAATCCAATTAAGGTAACCATACCTCGTGCGCCACCTGGAACTGCAGGGCGGCCGACTGGAGAGCGGACATGAGATTTTGTTTTGAGCAGGTGACGGTCGCGTCACGTGAGCGGTTCAGCCAATGAGGGCGAACTGCTCACGGCCCCGCCTCCGCGTCTCCTCTGCTTGTCTCCTGCCTGCAGTGCAACATGCTGCTTGGTGGCATCACAAGGATGACGTCACCGGATTGCGCTGCCGCCCCGTCGGAGCTGGTATAATCGAGGCCTTGGGCTTTACAATCAACAAACATAATAATAATTTAAGGAGAGCTCTTTTATTCAAAGTTTCAGATTGTGAAATTATTCATCTGTGAATGTAATAGACTTGGATTATTGTGAACGAGGTCTGATTAGGGCATGAGCTGGACTGCTGCAAAGCAAGGCTTGGATAAGACCAGGTTTTTGCATGTTGGCGACCACAACACCTTGTTCACACCAGTAGTCGTGGCATAGAAAGTTCACATTGTTAACCTGAATCTGACAATGTGAATTGGATGTGGCGTGAAGAAATAACTTGCAATTGGAGAACAAAAATTATTATGAATCCTACGGCGGGCATTTTCATTAGGTTTAAAGGTGCAATCCTGGTAGCTTCCAAACATTAACAGTTTATAAACAATCCAATTGGCATTTCTTAAACGAATGTAGCCATGTTTAAAGCAAATAATGGCTGGGTTTGTTTCATTGGAAATGTACTTTCTTCAAAGCCTCTGAATTGGAGAAGTGGTGTTCTCACTCCAGTATTTCCTCTACCCTTATCTCACCCTGTCCTTATCACAGAGCCAATAAAGAAAAGGGGTGAGGGGGGCTTTGCCTGTGCGCACACTGTGATGTTGCATAAAAGGGTGTTGCCAGAAGCTTTCAAACCTCTCCCAAGTCTCGACTTACCATGGTAACAAACTAACTTTGCAAAATGACTTTGCAAATATTTCTGTCAGGTTTTATTGAAGAAGGTGGCAGTTGCCTGCATTTATCTCATTAAATATTTCACTGCCATTAGTACACTTTGGTCCTAGGAGGGACTGCCCCATTAAACACGATATATATCCAGGGCTGCTGTCAGGAGGAGAGAGGCGGGACAAGTGTCCCGGTGGCTCTGAGGGCCTGGATGGTGCTTGTAGTTCAGGCCCAACTTCCGCATCAAGCCACCAGGGCCTTGTTGTGCCGTGGGGGCCTCAGCTACCCTCAGCAGCGGGGGCCCTCTCTAGCCAGGTGCATTTGGCCAGCCAAAGCCGGAAGTTGGGCTCAACTGGAAGTCGGGCCCAACTTTGGAATCCGTCCGCTGGGCCCGAGCTCTCATCAACCGTGGGACCCTTCCCGGAAAAATTCGTAGAGTGGGGATGAGAGAAATACAGTGGGGAAGTGAGGGGGAACATGAGACATGAGGGAAGAGAGAGCTGAATGAGGGAGGAGAGGGGAGAGTATAAGAGAAAGAGGGGGGACTTGCAGGGCTGCTGACAGGGGTGGGGGCCCAGGTGGAAACTTGAGTCCTAGGCCCAGGGTAAGCTGTCGGCGGCCCTGCATATACCCAAATGTTACCATGAGAAACAGAATCGTCTCTCTTGATCATATTATTTTAGGCAGCACACAAAGTGTATTGCTTTATTCATAACATACTTCATTGCTGTATGCCGTAATGTATTTGTGTCACTCTACTGCTAAAATTATAACAAAAATGAGAGATAAAGCCTGTAAACAACCTTTATCAGGAAGATCAAACTGAATAAAGGAGTATTGGTTTCCCAGAGTTCAGTTTTGCAATTACTGCTGTAGACCACTTACATTTATTGTGATTTGTGGCACAATACATTATCTTAACCCTTAAAAAAATCTAAAGAGGCTCAAATGTAAAAATTAAAGGGTATCAGCGTAGTGATTGATGGACATGGAGGCCAGTTTCCTAATAGACTATATTTAGGATGTAATGTTATGGACAGACTTTCGCAAAACGATGCAACAGAGTCAGTATTGAAATGCCACTCAAATTCTTTGGAAGATGAGCATGGTGAGCAATTTATATTCGTTTCATACATAACTGTGTTTCTAGGTTGCAGATGAGGAAGGAGCAGGAGGAGAAGAAGAAGCAATTGCAAGACACAAAAAGGAACAGAAACTGACCAACCAGTTTAACTTCAGTGAGAGAGCATCACAGTCGTTCAACAACCCCGTGAGGGTACGTTCAGGTCTTCATTGTACTGGGAGTAAAGCCATCTCGGCATGTGGAGGCCGTGTTAGCCTGTTGTCCCAGAGCGGGAGCCAGACTCGCCACCAGTTTATCATGTTGTTATTTGTGTTTCAGGAACGGGCATCTCAAACAGAGCCTCCTCCAAGAGCAACTTTCTCAGCCACCGCTAACCAGGTAAAGTAAAAGAACCACGTCCTAAAACAGAATATCAGAATCCCCTAGTAAGCTGTATACTTTAGCTATCAATGTCTTAAACATTAGCAAGGGGGAAGAATCAACTCTCTGACAAGCAACATTATACCTGCGGGATAAAACCCTTGGCAGTGGGTATGTGTGCTGAATGTTATAACTTAATTGCAAGCAAGCTTTGTATAAGAGTAGCTGCTGAGTAGCCATTACTATTGTTTTAAAAATGAGCTAAGTCGCCTACTATACCATCCGGAGCATAGCAAATGCCAGAGAAACATACACAGTTCTCATTTCAAGCTGAACAGAGACTTGGGGCCTCATGCAGAGAGCAGCGCTGGAAATAATTGGAGATGTTAATAAATTGAACTTTTATTGGTGTGATTTTATCTCCATATGCAGAAAGGTCCGAAAACTGCATTTAAAATCCTGTCTGCATATGGAGAGTTGCAACCGGCGAGATATGCGCTGGTGAAACATGTTTGAAAAAAAGCGCGTTTTTTTTTTTGTATTTTCCCTCTCGCTCCAGCTTCCTGCCAACTTTTTTTGGCGGAGGTAATTGTAGAATTTCTCTCCATGTTATTGGCGCGAACAGCCACTAGATGGCGATCGCGCCTTTCTGAATAGGGACATTTTTACAACTGGAGAGATTTAGGTTCTCGCCAGCCGTGCAGCGAGTTTAAAAAAAAAATGGCGCTTTTTTTAAAACTCGCCAGTACCTGCCTTTCTACAGGCATTTTTCTCCAAAAAATGCCGCTATTCACCTTACCGCTGCTCTCTGCATAGGCCCCTAGCTATCTGTTTCTAATACAGCAACCCAATCTGTCACAAGATGGATACAAGGGTGTGAGCTATACAGTATATCTTGAGGCAGACAGTTAAAGGAATACATTGCACTTTGTGAATACTTATTACTTTAGGTTAGCACTTAGTCTAAAAATGTGTTTAACAAAAGCAGGCAAAAAAACCGATGTATGTGCAAGGGAGTGGGAGGTGGGGGTATAAGAGAGGGAGGAGGGAGAGGTGAGGGTGTAAGTGAGGGAGGAGGGAGAGGTGGGGGTGTAAGAGAGGGAGAGGTGGGGGTGTAAGAGAGGAAGGAGGGAGAGGTGGGGAAGAGTGAGAGACAGAGGGGTAGAGAAATATATGAAAGGAGAGGATGAGAGGGGGAGTGTGAGAGGTGGGGATGTAAGAGAGAAAGGTCACTGATTGGGTGTGAGTGTCTCTGAGGGGGAAGGGTCACTGAGGGAGTGTGTCATTGAAGGAGGGTGGGTGTCACTATAATTTGGGGTTTTGGGGGTGCAGTCTCACTCACTGGAAGGTGGAATTATTGATCGGGTTAAAGAGGGCACCATTATCCATTGAGTCAGTTTTAAGTCTGCAATAGAAATGATGACTCGAGAGGACCTATAAAAGGTAGGTTAGAAGAAGCACACAAAAGACTAGGATAGAGTCCAAACAACTTCTATTTGTATTCAATACATCAGAGCCAGTGAGTTATATGTATACAAACATTTTCATTATGTATGTACTCCTTGATAAAGTGTACGGGTGTACACGAAACACGTAGGAGGGTGCTCACCTCCGTTTGTAGCATTGACTAATAAAGGCATTCATCCTGGGACCCACTCTTTGACTGTGCGCCAGTTCTCGTTCTACAAGTCATCAGCCATTCACTTGGCAGCACGTCTCACAGGACATAGATCGGGCTTCATGTGAGTAATCCCTTTATTTTGTCAATTACTTTGTAGTAGGGGAACCATCCCATTGAGAATCACATAGGGGCTTCTTTGCTGACCCCATCCTCAGGGATACTTAGGCCCCACAAAGACGACATCATTATCTCACCAGCCCCATTCTATGTATTCATTTCCTATACGTTCAATGGATCCAGCGCTGGAGCGCATTTATCACTAACCTTTCATTATGTATGTATTGTTGTATATATGTGTGTTATAATGTTTTGAATAAAAAAATTAGCTTACTTCACCGCAAAATATTTCTCGATTGAAATGTAAACAACTTTGGAGGCAGAATAATTGGGTAAACATTGCATTACAAATCATTACCAATTAGAGAAATATTTTTTTTTTAAGTATTTGCTCATGCTCTTATTTATAAACACCTGCTTGTGGGAGTCTCGGAGCTGTAAAAAGTCCCTTTTGTATTTTAACCTTGAGAATAACGTCACATTGATAAAAAGTATCAAATTGTGTATTTGCAAGAGATGTTTTGAAATTGCCATTCTTAAAGAAAAACTACAAGAGAATAGACATGGCTTCAAATGTGAGACGACCATTAAAATCATGCAAATTTTTAATTTATGAAGCGATCGAATCACACCAAGATAAACGAGCGACTCTACGTGAGATTTATAGATTTATTACTGACAAATATCCTTACTATAAAGAAGCAATACATCAAAAACAGTGGAAAGTATCAGTCCGTTACAACTTATCAAAGAATTAATGTTTTCAGCGAGTGTACCCCCGTCCTGGTCAAATTTACAGTTGCTGGGAAGTAGGGGATTCGTTTAAGATTACCTTTGAGCATGGAACATATCTTCTGCTAAATAGCTTCTTCTTACGTAATCCCCATAACAATCAACGTTCACAGAGTGCTGTATCGTACCCCAGCCAAGAACAGTACACAGCCACAATGTGAGATGCAATATGGAGGTAACTACAATGGTATTGTGCAAAACGTACAGGGACAAAACCTGTGTGCATGGGAAAACAGAGAACCTGTGTACCTGCCTCAGCCCGTGTCCTGGCCACCAACCGCTGCGGATCCATATGACGGTGTCACCGAGATGTATGCGCCTCCGGATAACAGGATTGACTCAACCATGGGCGATCCGTGTCTGTATTTCGGCGGCGGCGGTGGCGGCAGCAGCAGCAGCAGCAGCAGCAGCAGCAGCAGCAGCAGCAGCAGCAGCAGCAGCAGCAGCAGCAGCAGCAGCAGCAGCAGCAATGGATTCCAGCAAGCTCATTTTTGACTTAGAAAAAAAGATAAACATTGTTATACTTTAACAATGACAAAGCTAATTATATTTTAAAATAACACTGCATCATCTGCAGCATATCACTCACGCATGCGCCACACAAACAACATGTAGTGTAAACTAGCACACATTATAACATGTGTACATATATATAATTCAAAAGTTGCTGAACAAAATCCTTGGGTCAAAATGACATCAGGCATGTTAACGTTTTGTAAATAAATGTTATAAAATGTGTTTTAACATTACACATGTATATACACACAGTCATGTACAATCAATTGTTTACTATTCCCCATCAGATAATGTGAAAGTCGCGTCAATCTGTGACGTGGGTACGTGATCATGTGACAATGCGGACTCACAAATATGACAAGCTACATGGAGGCGCCGATATGAGGTGCGCGAGCAAACTCTCTTGCATGTGGACACTTATTATGTACGCATACAAATAAACGCTCACACCAAGATAAAGGATAAACGCTTGGACTTTTAAATTACACAACATTGAATTAAAGCATATGTGTACCTTATGCGTAAACATATACACTCATTTTCATAATATTAAAGCTCAATCATGATAACTTAATCATTGTATTGAAACCTTTTATAGTATGTCCTTTATATTTCAGAAATTTCATTCAGAAATGGAGTAACAAAATCAATGAAATGACCTGGCTACAATAAGAGAGTTTGCAGATTTTACACGTGTGTCAAAGTTAGAATGAATGATGCAATGCTTGCAAACACTGTTGTGCTGATTTCTACAGTGAAGTTTCTTTCCGCTTGTAGTTAAAGCTGCTGTTCAGTCTCCCGTTTTTAGTTTTTTTTAGTTTTTTTTTTTTAACTTCAATAGTTTTATCTGGGCAATCTCTACTTACCTAAAAAAACTGCATAGCTGCCGGGCAATTCGTTCTCCGTCTATTGATCGGCAAAGTTTGGCGACATCTTTAAATATGGGAAATGTAAATCGTTGCTATAGGAACAAGCATGCATGTTAAAATAGAATACAAGAAAATTGGTCTTTCAAAGTTGTTGTTTTTTAAAATAGAAAATGCTAAAAGTATTTTTTCTTACTACAGAATTGATTTATTAAAAAAAACACACATGCAGGATATTGCTTGAACTGCAGCTTTAATGTTAAACATATTTTACTTACACATTTATATATTCATAATGCACAAGGAATGTAATAATAACAGTAGTTAAATATCTATTAATATTTGCAATTTCAATATATTTCACAGTGTGATCAGATGTAAAACACTTTGTTAAACGTAATAAATTTGATTTGATTGTGTATATGTTTCCCAAATGTTCTACATATAGCATTATCTATACCAAAACTGATCAGCAATACTTGTTTAATAAATTTATTCATAAAGTAATTAAATTGTGTGTGCAAAGAAAATGCATGTGTAATGAAACATTTCACATTTATATTGTATTTTCATCATTCCTATTGATATAATGATTTGAATAAATGGTGACAAATGTGCAATTAAAATTTTAAAACATTACACATTGACAAGGGATGTACAGTATATGATCACACATTATATCAAGTAAACATGAAGTTTATATGAAACTATATATAATGTATATAATTTAGCATGCTTGTTAAGATACATATTGATACAATGTAATTCATATAAAGCTTTGAAAGAAAAAAATAATATACACACATTGTTTATCTCTCTCTCTCTCGTCATTACATTTCTTGTTTAAAGCATACAGTACAAGCTATTCCATACAAAAATTATATTTTGTAACATGAAAAAGTATTATTTAAATTATCTTGTACATATAACAATATTATATCTGTGCAATAAGTATAGCTAGACAACAAACATATTGTCATGCAATTGATGTTCTTCTACAAATTTTTAAAGTGTTGTCATAGATACACATTCAGTGTTCCCTTCGCACATGTGCATGAGTGGAGTGAGGAAACTGGTCATACGTATATGTTACACAATGTATGAAATAACAATGTCAAACAATGTCCAACACAGCAAACATGGAGCCAACACCAACAACACAATACAGTCAGAAAATGTTGCAACACATCCATGTACAAATATAAATGTTACAACATGATACTGTAACAATACGTGTCACTGTGTATGCCCCTATTCATCATTATATTTCATTATATTTCATTATTTGTGTTCCATTAAAATTGTTCACATGAACATCCACGCAATTTCAACAACATAACAAACATACATGTGATTACTGAAGAATAATTAATATGTGTGCCAAATTTATAAGGGAATATGCTATAGTTGCATAATGTCATAACATGTAATAAAAACATGAGAGATTATGTAAAAAGTACTTAACATTATATAGTTTGAAGCTATGTAAATTAGTAAAATGAATTCATATTTTTTGTTGTAACACTCGTGAATGTTGCAAAAATATTCCATGTTTTTCACTGATATACGACATAAAAATGTCTTAACATTTCTACTTGCACAACATTGTTCATTCATGCATACATGATAGACAATTTGATTATGATTTGGATTTAAATAATTGAAGCTTAACATACCATAGCCAGATGTGCTTCTACAAACAATCTTGCAGGAGGAGAGGCAACACTATCCTTTGATAATAAGAATGTAACATATGTCATTGTACGAAACTTTAATGACTGTATATATTAATATTCACATATACCTTATTGTTTACCTGAGAAATAGGTGTTGATCACATTCTGACATGCCTCAACACCACTGGTTGTCTGCTCATTTTCACCTGCAGCATGGACTGGAGGGTCCTCCTTAAGCCCCTTCCATATGTCGCCTTAAAGATTATGACGCAGTGCAATATTGTGCAAAGTGCAGCAACAAATGACTGTCAGACACCTTCTCAGGCTTATATTGTAATGCACCGCCCGTTTTATCTAAACACCTGAACCGACTTTTCAACAGTCCAAATGTCCGGTCAATAACTGACCTGGGTGGATATGTGTGCAACATTATATCGCTCCTCTGCAGGTGATTGAGGGTTAGCCAGTGGTGTTAAAAGCCACGGTCATATCCCATAACCTGAGTAACCTATAATACAGCGTAAAAATTAATTATTACACAGTATACAATGTAGTCATGTTCTTAAAGATATGTATTTGATATAATTGTGACACATGTTTCTACAAATACATATATGACATGCGATTGTCCATATATGAGATGCTCATCAAATATGCACATATATCATTTATAAACAGTAAACAGGTATTTCAATAATGTTCATTTACACATCCATGTTTTTGTGAATGAAAAATGGCGTTATTAGATGATACCAATGTTGTTTTTAAAAATGGCTAATCATATATTTCAATTAAGACTTACATTTATGGCCACATGTGTTATTGTGTGTGTGTGTGTGCGTGCGTGTGTGTGTGTGTGTGTGTGTGTGTGTGTGTGTGTGTGTGTGTGTGTGTGTGTGTGTGTGTGTGTGTGTGTTCAAAAGCATATGTTATATTCCCAAACTAGAGGACAATATGAATTACAATCATAACATGAAAAAGGAGGAAATTATGGATTAGTGACTGATAATTTTGATTATCCAATACCAATACCTTTTTTTTATCAGTAGAGGAAACATTCTATTATTTTTATGTAATCCAAAATAGTGTTGGAGCTGAGATTTGGTAGTTAACAAGACAGAGGTGTAATTCCTCGAGCCATGATTAACTGCTGTACTCCTGGGAACCGTAACTGGCACGTACAAAAACTCAACTCATCTCATCAGATCACTACTAACATCACCAGTTCATTCCTTTGGCCATATTAATGATTATATATGTGATTGTAATGGAGATACAGACATGGTATGAGTTCTGAATCTCCGGTATGGTTCGTAGGAGAAGCTAAGTTTGGCTCAGTAACTCTTATTTCTGTGACATGTCATTTTTCCGGTTTCTTGTACTGGTCTTGCAAACTGTACATTGAACTCGGGCATTTGTTTATATAATCCGAATAATCAGAATATGAATATATGAAAATAGCAGTAGTTGTTGTATTCAGCACAGAATTTGCTGATCATTAGGATGCTTGGAACACAAACAATATACGGTTTTGCTAGTGTAACACAGTTTCCCCCCTCTCTGGAAGATGTTGCTACTGGTTACTGCTGTTGTGGTGCGGTCATACCTGTGAGGGTGCAGGAGAGCTTAGTGGTCCGCGATGGTGTCAGGAACAGGACAGGCTTTTGGTGAATTCAGACTTCGCTCATGGTATCAGCACCTCCAGCTTCAGTGGGATCCAGGATTCCCAGAGACAGTCCCCACCAATGCAGACTTCTTTCACACCCCTGCCCAAGAGACTGAAGACTCAGGCAGGGGTATATAAAACAAAGGGCTTTATTGGGAGTCACTGCAGATGGTATACAGCGGATACAGATAGTGACAGAGGGTCCCAGGCCTCGGGATGGTGCTGGGCTCTCTGTAGTCTTGAGGCCTCTGATCTCTCCTGGCTCAGTCAGCCCAGGAAGGACTGACTGGCCTGGATCACTACCAGCTGGGAGGAGCAGAGAGCAGAACACACGAGGGGTGATCAATCACTGACTATAATTTGGACTTCCTCTCTGAGACTCCAGAAGGGAAGGGCACATGGTCTGTACCATGATTGGCTGTACACAGAACCTTGTGGCACCACCTCTTCTGTCACTCAGAGTCAGCATGGGTGAGGAGGGTCAATGCCCCCTAGGACAGCCTGTCACAGCCTGTAACTACCAGGAACTTACATGACAGGAGAGAGATAGGCAGGCTGGACTAGCCAGGCTACACTAGAATAATTCAGTGATATAGCAGTAAATGGTTTAAGCAGAAGTTGTAGCAGAATAGCCAAAAATAGATCATGTTGATAGCCCCGGCCCAATGCAACCTTCAGACCAAGCACTTGTAACCCAGGTGGTGAAGAATGGAGCAGGGGCAGAATCACCAAGTGAAACAACATATGTCATACACTGGTGTATCGTTGCTTGCCTATCAGAGATGGGAGCCTAAGTATCAACACACAGAAACGCGTTTTGACGCACTGCACCAAACTGATTGCTCCAGTTACTTTAAATAAGGAACATATTTTTAAGTAAAAAAGTTATCGTCACCTCAGACCTGGCAGATTTTTTTACGTAGATTGGGATGCACCGAAGAGCACAATGTGATCATTTGGTTATAAACGGTGCATCGTGTAACTCCTCTAACTCCTCCTCCCCCTTTTGACACTCCCCAAAAAACAAGCTGACGCACACGGGGGCAAAACTGGAGCAAAGTGCTTGATACATTGACTCTAAAAGACGCACCACAGAAACGGATGCAATGTGCGTATATTTCGGTCCACATTGGTTTAGGACATACTGGTGTTTAGAGTGCAGTGGGGGTTTCTTCTCCATAAATTTATTACACAGGTACCCCGACTGTAAGAATCCATTCATAGCTTCTGCTCTTTAAGCCCCAGATCCACATAGGTCCATTAGTGACTTAACGAGGCGCCTCGTTAAGCATGAACGTATCTCATTTTGATAACGACCTGTTATTAGCATCGATTTAACGGACCACTCTGGATCTGGGCCCCAGTGCTTTTCACTACAATGAGTTGTGGATGTTGTGCTATGTAACACCTGTTGGTCCAAATGTCTTTTAATGTACATTTGGTGGACACCTCCATGTAAAATGTAGCCATCTGTATCTGAATAGCTGAAAGCATTGTAGCCCATGTGTGTCCCCCCTGTGTTCCTACGCCTTGCAAAACTCAACACTTGTATGAAAAAGAGCAAAAGGTGGAGTGACTATACCGTCCAATCTCATTCAGTAGATCTTTATATACAAACAAAAACAAAACTATCCCTCTGTCACTATAGATGTACAGTATATCAATGTTCTGTATAGCGTAGATAACTCCCAGTACAATAATAGACTGATGATCTTATTTATGATTACTGAAAAACAATTGTTTGGATCTTTATTTTGTTTGGGGGATAAAGACAGAAGTAGTATTAAAGCAACACACAATAACAGGCTACATTTGCTTAGTTTGTCGTTGTGAGTTTGCGGTACAGTTCTTGGATTCCCTCTTGCCAGTCAGATTGTTGAGGAGGTTGATTTCTGGTATTCTGTATTTTTATCCCCTCAAAATCCGGCATTGAAATTGTTAATGCAATGCTTAACTATCCACTGGATAATCAATCTCCACTACAGATGTAACCCAGGCTTATTGTCCTTGTCGCCATATAACTTTACAGGAGACAATTTGCCACTTCTTTTTCTATATTCAGTCTGTACTTACATAGTGCATATAAATATGACCGTATAATATAAAAGATGTTTTACAACATTCTTGAAAATGAAGTAAGGCTTTTATTTACACGGTATACTTGCTGGCATGTTTTGTGCCTCCGCATAACATTAATAGTACAGGAACCAAGACTTTGGAATCACTGGGATACTGCTAATTCAAACAAACTATTAATCATTTCCATGGCAACAACCAATACAGTATGTGTGTATACAGTATATACAGATGCAGCCACGAGTATTAGAACACTTGTACCTGGGAAATTCTGGGAGATTCTGGGGCAGTCTCACAGTAAATGCCTCAACATTTCTGTGAGATCCTTAATGGCCCATCGGATTAACACAGCGGGGGTCCAGGCAGTCCCATTCAGTTTGATTCAGTTTGAATGGGACTGCAGGGACCCCTGCTGTGTTAATTCGATGGGCCATTAATGTGAGACTGCCCCAGAATTTCCACGGTCCAAATCCGCCCCATGGTGGAAGGATAGCTGGGGCGTCCCCTTTAGGTGGAGGCAATCGTCCGTGATAGTCGTGTAAGCATCCCTCTCCGTATTCGGACCTCCACCGGGGCTGCACGTGAGTGCTCGGAGGGAGATTCCTTTGCTTGTTTGCTCTCCGAGGGACGGAGCTCCTGCACCGAGCAGGGGAACCCCCAGTCTGTCGGCACGCCTCCAGTGACGCGCCACGGGTGACGTCAGGACCTCCGAACCGGCAAATTCAAAGATGCAATATTCACAAAGATGGATGAGACTATAAAAAGTCTGTGACTAGTTAGCACAGTTTCAAACAGCACCAAAATCACCCAATGCGTTTCGTGGCCAGCATGGCCACTTCATCAGAGAAACTTCGTGGTTCCACCCTGGCCAATTACGGTTTATAAACCCACTGCTTTTATTTTGTTCGTGCATCCCTTACCTTTTTTTATTCAATACATTTATTGAATAAATCTATAGATTTGGTTGCCCTGTCATCCATTTTGATATAGCAGCAGACTCTCCATTATTTTGAAAGGGAAGGTTTTATTCAATTTATTCAATACACGTGTTTTTGAATATGTTTCTCACATATATCTATTAGCCTACTTTGCACCCTACTTTAAATACACTTTATATAATCTATATATTAATTTGATAACTAGTTCACTATTATTATTGTTATACACATTAAGTGCGCTTTTTGGTTTGTGTTTTTTCTGTTGAGTGTATTAAAGCACAAACAGGGTTGGGACATACTGTATAATAACGTTGATTTGCAGCAATGCATTACTGGCGCCGCTTGCTGCACAGGGGTTAAAGGTGAAGAGTGTTTAACTGGTCTATTCACACTTAATGTCCTCGCTTGCAGTGGAAAATCTATGACGCCTATGTAGAAGAGCTGCAGAAGCAAGAGAAAATGAAAGAGAAGCAAAAGGCTCCAGTCACCAAAAAGGAAGAGGAGAAGTCCAGACGGAAATTACCCAGCGCCGAATCCCAGGTAAACAACAAACGGAAGCGCTCTCTGCTCATTAAAGGCTAGTTGGCGTCAGTAAATGCGTGTCTTTTTCTGTTGGTTCTAGACCACCTCTTCCATGGAGTTTGCAATGGACAAATAAACACACATTGTTCTTTTATACGCAAGCCTTTCTTTCTAAAGCCTAATATTGCTGTGTTCACTCAGTGAGGAATATTCATTATTCATGTAGTTGGGACTAAAGCAGGGGTGGGCCACTACAGTCCCCAAGGGCCACCAGCAGGTCAAGTTTTAAGGATATCCCTGCTTCAGCACAGGTGGCTCAATCAGTGGATCAGTCGAAGACACACACATGGCACTTCAGCACAGGCAGCTCAATCCGTGGCTCAGTCTTTCATTTAGCCACTGATTGAGCAACCTGTGCTGAAGCAGTGACTGAGCCACCTGTGCTGAAGCAGGGATTGATTGAGCCATCTGTGCTGAAGCAGTGACTGAGCTATCTGTGCTGAAGTAGGGATATCCTGAAAACCTGACCTGTTGGTGGCCCTTGAGGACTGGAGTGCCCACCCCTGCATTAAAGTGAACAATCAGTGGACTTGGAAATATTCTCTCTCTGCCTGTAGCGTGATGTGAGATACTCCTGGGTCATACAATGCCACGGACCTGGGAAGTGTCGCCTGCTTTAAACCTGTGAAATTGACCTGTATGTAGAAGAGACCTGTGAGGTTTCAAAAGCTCCGAATACTACAACGTAATGGTTATCACAACATGCAATGACTGGCATGTGTGATTTTGTTCCTGTTCTTATAGCTGCATGATAACACTTTACGTGAACTTCGGTATAAAGCAACATCTCTATATAACCAGCAATTATATGGGACAGGAAGCCTTGAGCTACAGTAATCGGCGGACACAAAGATGTCAGGCGTAACCCATTCCCTGCCAGAGAGATGGAGCAGTGCAGTTTAGTAACTGTTTCGTCACTCTGCTCCTGTCTGATCTTCAGCGTCCACTCTACACCATGTGGCCAATAAAGTTACCTGATAGCATCGGTCTGCTGCTGGGACCGCAGAGATGCAGAGCGGGCATTTGCCTTACTCCGGGGGAGGCCAACTCCAGTCCTCAAGAGTCACCAACAGGTCAGGATTTCAGGATATCCCTACTTCAGCACAGGTGGCTCAATCAGTGCCTCAATCGCTGACTGCACCACCTGTGCTGAGGCAGGGATATCCTGAAAACCTGACATATTAGTGGCCCTAGAGGGATTGAGTTGCCCACCCCTGGCTTATTCCTTCGCCATTTTCTGGTCATTATTTTCACACCCAGCATTTTCCCCTTGGAAGGTAATGAAGCTCATTCAGTTTCTGTACAGATGCATTATTTACACAGGGAGAAGTGGTTACTGGGTTCAGTGTATTATGCTCTAGTCCTGTAAATCTGATTGTGTTTACGTGAGCTCTTTACCTTGAAAGTAGTGGTGCTGTGCCCGTTATTAAGAAATTCTGAATGTTAACCCTACCTGTCCGGCATTTTGGGAGATTACATCTGTGTCCAATATTTGGCTACTCGGCATAGGTTACCCTGATTAGGGGAGCTGGATTCAGGCGGGTGGGCGATGAGGTAGCAAGGGTGAAAATAATGGGTGCCAGGAACTTTTATAGTACAGCACCAGTCTTTATTCATGTCCCCAGGCACGCGTGACTACGCAGTACTATTTTCTCGTGGTTAATCATGTATACTGTGCCTCCTTATGTGCCCACTCTTAACACTCAGAGGGAGGTAGATCTGCTTAGTTGCTTTACGGGTATTGGACCCGGCCACACTTTGTCTTTCGGAGTAACTTCTGTTATACCTTATTTAAGCTGGGCCTTTCCTGAGGTCCTGGCCGGTCCTATGCAGGGGAAGATTATACCTTTGTCCTGTCTGGAGCTGCCACTTCCATACAGGCTGAAACGTATACTGGTATGGATCTGCCGGTAGAGCCGATCCTCTGACACCCAGGAACCCTTTATCTGAAGCCCTCTGTGGCGTGTCGCTTTCCCCTCTCTGGGACCTGCTGGTTCCCACTAGCATCTTCTGGGATCCTAACTTAAAGGGCACTGTCCCTATCTATAACATTATAAATAAAAAGGGGCCTGGTCTGTTCTATTACTTTATGAACACATCACTATCTACTCTCCCCATAGGCTCCTCCCCCCTTGTCCTCACAGAACCTGAACCTATAGAACCTTTCTCCTATCCTAAATATCCCATTGTGACGTCAGGATCCCTATGGCAAAACTGGATGGGGCCCAGCATACACTAACCCAGTGGTGCGCAAACTGGGGGGCGCACCCTCCAGTGGGGGTGCAAGATTATCTGTGGGGGGCGCAGGGTTTACAGAGGCCCCGCGCACTTCCCGTAGGCACTTAAATTACTTACCTTGTTCAGCCAGCATCTGGGACCCGTCGCCATGGTAACGCGGTGGCAAATGACGCTGAGTGGTCATTTGACGTTGTGTTGCTATGGCAACGTGGCATCATGATGCCCAGATGCCGGGATCCAAGGTGAGGAGGGAGGGAGGTGGGCGCGCGGAGAGGAGGACAGCCGGCAAGGGGCGCAGGGTGAAAAGATTGCACTTCCCTGCACTAACCTGCTAGTAACCCCTTAGGAAGGGGTTAAATATATATGTGTGTGTGTGTGTGTATACACACACAGGAGGATAAATATATATATATGTGTGTGTGTGTGTGTATACACACACAGGAGGATAAATATATGCCCATCTCCCTGAGTCTTGAATCTGACTCACCAACCAAAGTACAAGATTAATTGGCACTTACATGACACGTATCTCATCGTGGTAATCATCATTTTCATCTGGCACTGAAACAGACTTAAGGCAGCAATCCTTCTATCCCTCTCTCTCCCCAAAAGCATATATAACGTTTACCTCCTGTAATGTTACCACCTTGCTCCCTGAGCATATTCTGCTCATAAAAAAACTAAACAATTATAGTCTTTAAAATCTCGGTTTAAATCTCTAGTTTCTGAAATTGCCATGGCAACCTTTAGACTGCAGTGTGCTCTGGGGAGAGCTCCATTTTACCCTTCCGATCATTTAATATCTCTCCGAACGGAAAACAGCCTGGGGAAGGGCAAGAAAAAAATCTCATAAAAAGGAAAAATAATGGCTCAGACAGCTGAGCGGTTGTGAGAGGTTAATGCACAATGTAAAACAGCAATCGATATAAGGAGACTTGCAACATTACTGACATTGGTGACATTTAAGCACAAGTTCCTCATTATTATTATAACTCACTATGTGAACTAACTTATATAGCTTAAGCCCTGTAACTCCTGTTCTCTCACAGAACCACTGGTCTTTTTTTGCAGAGTGATGATGTTGGAAAGGTGGCTAAATCAAGCAAGATAGTGGAGCGGATGGTGAATCAGAACACATTTGATGATATCACACAAGGTGCAGTAATAACTAAAGTGGGAGTTCCTTGGTGTGTGTGTGTTACCATATGTAACGGATTTTCTGGCCTAGCCTGACCCACCCAATCTCACATTGGCCCCTGTGGTCTAACCAGTCCCCATTACATGGTAGTGTCTGGTGGTGCACCTGTTGGCAACAGGACTCCTGAGTCTCCCGCATGATATTGTGTGGGGATTGCCAACCCAGACAGGCAGCTGAGGTAGTGGGCATGAGTCCTACCTATATCCAGTGCAGCGCCTCCACCTCATAAGGATCTCTGCATCCGCAAGGAGATGGTTCTGATGAGGAACTCCTTCTTGGTGCATTCCTCTGCAGAGTAATTCCAGACTCACACGAGGGTATCTTTAATCAAGGTCATCTTTATTGGCATGGGGGTATGGGCCAGCTGCCCCTCACAGCTAGCAGCTTAGCCGCTCATTCCTTTGCTGCACTCCATTAGGAAGGTTCCTTCTCCTCTAATAGAGTTGCTCTCCACCTCTCCCCTTAGGGAGATTCACCAGCTTGTCTCTCTGCTTTGAGCTGCACAGCCTCACAGCTATTGCATCAGCCTCTACAACACTGTTGCAGACCTCCACATGACTCTCCTGAACAGAGTCAAAACAGCAACTGAACTGAACTGCTAACTGTCTGTTCTGTTCTGACTGACAGATTAAATCTGTCAGTGGTGATATTGGATACCGAGGCTTGAGCCTCATTACTCCAAGTTCTCTTGTTGAGTGTATTGTCGCACACTTTAGAAAGCTTCTTGATCTGTGTTACTTGCCACAGTTGAGTTGGTTTCACAGGGTCAGCGCTGTGATGGGTTGAACTGCTAACTTTAGGCAGTTCTGTGTCTTATATCACCTCCAGAAAACAGACACCCTCTGTGTCACTAATCGTGGACACAGCAAGTTGTCACTTCCTTTGGGACATATGACACCTCACCAGGGTTTGAGGGCAAACCTCCATAATTGTTACTGGCAACCCTGCATACTTACCAGGATTACTGCCAGCATGAAAGAGATATGTACACCAATTTTACACATGGCTACACATATATATGCTATTACGTCTGTTGTCTTCAACATGTGAAAACCCCCACACCAAAATAGAACTAATTAATGCACTTAAAGGGACATCTCATCCCATTAATTTCCTTAAAACTATACCATCACCCTTCCGATTATCCCTTTGTTTCTTGTAAAGAATGAATCGTTTACTTATCAATATATGACTGATGGTGGCTTCAGAGTTACCTCTGGTGGGTGATACTTGTGTAAAGTGAGGTGCTGTACCTCAAATAGTTATCACAGAGGGGTTCACCTAAAGCTCATATAAACAACTGAAAGCATCTGATTAACAGTAAAGATGTGCAAAACTTTAAACTTCCAGCACTAAAACATGTCACAGCCTCGCAAGTGATTCACCAAGCCTAATTCCCCAAACCTACTATATGTCCAAAAAAGTTGTTATTTACTATGCTCAAGGCTAATTTAGTGAATACTATAAACAACCCCAATTTATATTTATAGACACACAACAAACTAGAAATAGAAACCCCATAATTTGCACTCTTAATTATCCTTTTAATTCTACACAAATAGAATGGTTCAAAACATAGTAACAAAAAAAAAAATCAGGAGAAACCGAGTCAAATCAGGAAATAAAGATAGGAATGATATCTTAAGACAATGATACAAAAATTGCACAATGCAGTCCTATACTGGTAGTACCCAGTGTAAATGTGTTAAAGCATTGCAAATCATTAAGGGTGCTAGCCAGACCCTTAAACTGTATACATCTGTAAAATGAATAGCTGATCCACTGAACAACATTATGATTATATGGTTCAAGCACCTAATTCCCATGACGTATACTGGAAAGAGATAACAGATGGTCATAATGAGGATACAAATAGCCAACAACTCATGTATCAAGCTGGCTGTCCTGGCCCAAAGTTTACAATAGTTGAGTCCAGATCAGTATATACAGCGGGGGCTCATCATGGATCGCCGTTCTGCTTATGCTGACCCGACATGCGTTTCGCACTAGCTGTGCTTCTTTTAAGGTCTTAAAAAAAACCCAACATATTTTGAACCATTTTATTTGTGTACAATTATTAAAATGATGATAAAAAGTGCAGATGATGGGGTTCCTATTTCTATGTTTTGTTGTGTGCATTCTGATCCAGACCCTGAAATAGGGCGTTGCCCTTGTCTCTAGCAAAGTCCCTATTTCAGGGTCTTGGCGCCTTAGAGAGGCTTGGAGAAACTGCAAATTATTTCCACAATGGCAAATTCTTGTCAAGCGATTGAAAATTCAGAACTTTAGCAAAATGTAAGGAACATACATGAAGACATTTGCAAACCACTTTTGCACATATTGACACATCTATAGCTAACAGGGAGACATTAGAAATGTACACTGTTTGCTATTGCTGCATCAGTGGGGAAGCACATGGGGGTGTAACTCTGATGTCATTTGGAGTTCCAGTTATGTCAGGGGTTGGTTCTGTCAGACTTGATTATCAGGTCACATTCATTTGTCAAGTGGTAATTAGTTTACAGAACGTCCGGTCTAAGGGAATTTTATTTAGTCACCAAACATTAGAAATAATGATGGCAGGACATGCAGACATAAATATATCTTATAACCGTATTCCACCCTCAATCCCGCTCCTCCATTTACCACTCCAAAAATCAATCGCTAGCTGTCCAAGTGGCACAAAATGACATTAAAATACCTTGATTGTATTGTATGTCTTTATTTATATAGCACCATAAATGTACATAGCGCTTCACAGTAGTAATACATATCATATAAATAACAAATAATATAAATAACAGGTCATGGGAATAAGTGCTTCAGACATAAAAGTAACATTAAGGAAGAGGAGTCCCTGCTCCGAGGAGCTTACAGTCTAATGATGTTAAGGATTGTTTGTCCGAAATGACTCTTCCGTGCACTGGTTCAAGTACAGGTACCAGCCCTTTCTCCTTGTCCACAATTTGAGTTATTTTAACTGCTAAGAACACTTCCTAATTCAATCTACTTCTGACATTTTTATTGTAGGATTTAAGTGACAAAAGAAGCATATTTTCTCTGCATTTCTTACATCATTGGTACCAGAACCCACCATATGCACATAAAAGCAAATGGAAGAGGCAATTTGCAATGCACTAGACGCAGAGGTAGAGATAATTTGAGCATGCAATGCAGGAATAAGCGGATCAGGGAAATTCTGGGAGAACAGGACAGGGATTAACACACATATTCCCAGATAGCTCAAACTCCTTCATCCACCACATCATGAATATATATGTATGCCAAAATGAGTGCTACTGAGCGTGGCAAATGTATACAACAGAAGACAGGGGTGCCCAATGCTACATCAAATTGGCAAAACATATATGGTAATGAGTATAAAGTTTAAATACTTGAATAATAATAGTAATTACTTGTTTTTTTAGTTAAACCCTTTGGCCAAAGCGTCGTAAGCCTGCATACCAACGTCAAGGTAAACCAAAAATGCAGGTCCTAACACTAAAACAGTGAACCCTTCCTGTTACCTCTACTTCACAGTTTTAGTGTTAGGACCTGCATTTTTGGTTTACCTTGACGTTGGTATGCAGGCTTACGACGCTTTGGCCAAAGGGTTTAACTAAAAAAACAAGTAATTACTATTATTATTCAAGTATTTAAACTTTATACTCATTACCATATATGTTTTGCCAATTTGATGTAGCATTGGGCACCCCTGTCTTCTGTTGAGAACAGGACAGTGACAATGGAATGATACAAAATATAAAAAACACCTGACATCGTGTGTGCGAACACTTTAGGAAATTAGGCGCCTGTGCTCACTACAATATTTTGGGATCTGTTTTTGGACCGTAGGCCACTCAGAGGCCCATCACAGGCTCGATTTGGCCCACGTTGAGGTTATATCCCTGGTGATAAATCTTTCTGAATTATAAAACCACATTGACTAGCTGACTAGCAATTTCTTTTGTTACTTATAATACCACTATTAATTTGAAGTCACTGATCAGTGCTTTGGCTTCATACACATACAAATGATATAACCGCATATAGGAAGGAAAAAGGAACTGGGACCCGTCACGGTTGAACGACAGCTGATCTGATAGAAGAGTAATAGAGTGGAGCACTCGGCTGATAGACTTAAGCCCTCTGGCACAGTGTATGATCTCCGCTCTGGTCTCCTCCCAAGGTTAATATTCCCAGACACATCGTGTGCATGTCCCCGGGGCTGGCAGCGTCTCCGCTGACCTGTCCACTCCCTTTCACAAAATGGCCATACACTATAAACAGCTTAAAGGAAGTAGTGGTACTGTAACCGAGTTAGCAAAATACTAGAAGCTATTCTAACCATGTGTTCGAGACATGGACATACTAATAGCGATGCTTTTTGAAGTGGGGTGGGGGAGAGGCTTCCTGAAATACAGGAAATCTATTCTAGATTTAAGTAGAAAGTGGGAGTAAAAGTTGGTCAATAAAATAATACAGGTATGCTGAGGTTATAAATAAAAAGTGGTAGGCAATACCCCCTAATTTGGGGGGGAGGAGATGGGGGGAGGGCACTCTAGTCCTCTAGGGCCTCCAACAGGTCAGGTTTTCAGGATATCCCTGCTTCAGCACAGGTGGCTCAATCAGTTGGCCACCTTTGCACTAATCGCATCACACTGACAGCTGCTGAACAGATAATTGGTGCAATAATGGGGGGAAAACTGCACAAGGTGTATCATACTAAAACAAATCCCATTGAAAGCAATATGCTTTAATACAAATATTGCCCTATTTTTCAGCTTGATGTATACGCTCTAAGTATTTGTTTTTGTTCCCATTTTCAGACTTCAAGTATTTTGAAGATGTGTCCGATGAGTTCAGAGACCACGATGGAACTTTGCTGCCTTTGTGGAAGTTTCAACACGACAAATCCAAACGCCTGGCAGTGACTGCCCTCTGCTGGTAAGTACATGCGCTGCGGGGAAGCCAAGTTTCTCTCTGTGATCAGCGCTGTAATGATTTGGGAATCCTCTCGCTGCACCATGTGGGCACTTGCACATCTGGCTAAATAACATTGATTAAACATTCCAATAAGCGTAGGAAAACAACATATTAAGAAACAGAGTAAGCAAATACCAATTTGCATGACAAACGAGAGGCGCAGAAATGAGGAGGCAATTTTCTGCAAAATTGTTTTATAAATCAATGCGCTGCTGCAATTAAAGCAATGAAAGCCGTGTGGGTTGAAGAAATAGCTATGCAGATGAATTGGCTATAATTGAAGCCGGAAACAAATAACATTGGGTGAATACATTGAACACACACATCATATAAATATACACAAAAATAAGTTATGGTGACAAACACCCTGCACCGTACAGAAAATACAACTATCCCCTGTGCGCACTTGTGACATGCTAACGAGCCCACGCAGCAGGCAGAAGCTTATACGGATCCATGTTCAAATGGACAAGAAGCAAAGAGTGACACACTGAGTCATACCCAGAATCCCTGGCTGCAGCGGAAGCACTGTATGCGAAGAGATAATGGGGAAGGGCAGGGTGGCAGACCTGTCTGAGGCGTGTGAATGTGCTCCCACGCGGGATTTTGATTTGCTACGGAGAACAAAGAGGCTTATGCAGAGAGGAACGTTATTTAATGTGAGAACGGCAGGAAAATAGCCACAGAATTGGCGTTACTTAGGGGCGTATGCAGAAAACGGCTTTACCTTCTTTTTGCAGATGGTAGCAAAATTGCCAAGTATTTCTGGCGACCTGGAACACGCCATATTATAGGGCAGAATGGCGTGTTCCAGCGCTTCGATGCTACTGGCATACCACCCTATCTGAACATGGCGAATTTACCGTTCTCGCCACGTGTTTGGCTAATTTTAAAGTAAACAAACCTGCTGTGGCGGATTTTGTGAATCTCGCCATGTTCTCTGCAGGACAAGCTTCTCTGGTGCGTATTTTCGCCAAAAGATGGCGCTATTTCCCTTCTCTATCCTCTCTGCATAAGCCCCAAAGTGTCAGTTTCTGATAACGTAGGTTTTTGAGCAGTTGGTTTTCTGTAATGTGATGGCCCCGCAGGTAATATCTAATCTGCAGGGCGAGCACGTTCTCACTTTGTGCTCAAAAAAAGTGCTGCTCCCCAGAGCAGCTGCTGCAGACCTTCGCTAGTAGTGAGGGAAACATTAAAATGCATTGGAATATCCTATTAGGTCTCTGGGAAACCAGCCAATAACGCAGCAAATTGCTCTGCTGTGTTACTTTTCTTTCTTTCACCTTTCCCTATTTTCCCCTCTTACTTTACAAACTCCATGTGTGTATATGTATATATATATATTATGTGTATATGTATATATATATATTGTGTGTGTATATGTAAATATATATATATATTATACATGTGTACAGTGCTGTGAAAAAGAAAGTACACCCTCTTTGAATTCTATGGTTATACATATCAGGACATAATAACAATCATCCTTAGCAGGTCTAAAAATTAGGTAAATACAACCTCAGATGAACAACAACACATGACATATTACACCGTGTCATGATTTATTTAACAAAAATAAAGCCAAAATGGAGAATCCATGTGTGAAAAACTAAGTAAACCCTTACTGCTTCCATAGGAATTAAGATGCAGACAGGTGCTGCTAATCAAATGCCCTTGATTAATTGATCATCAGCAAGTGTGACCACCTCTATAAATGCCGAAGTTTTAGCAGTTTGCTGGTCTGGAGCGTTCAGGTGTGTGTTAACACAATGACAAGGAGGAAAGACATCAGCAATGATCTTAGAGAAGCAATTGTTGCTGCCCATCAATCTGGAAAGGGTTATAAGCTCATTTCCAAAAATTTAAAGTCAATTATTCTACAGTGAGAAAGATTATTCAAAAGTGACAAACATTCAAGACAGTTGCCAATCTTCCCAGGAGTGGACGTCCCAGCAAATTCACCCCAAGGTCAGACCGTGCAATGCTCAGAGAAATTGCAAAAAACCCAAGAGTTACATCTCAGACTCTACAGGCCTCAGTTAGCATGTTAAATGTTAAAGTTCATGACAGTACAATTAGAAAAAGACTGAACAAGTATGGTTTGGTTGGAAGGGTTACCAGGAGGAAGCCTCTTCTCTCTAAAAAGAACATCGCAGCACGGCTTAGGTTTGCAAAGTTGCATCTGAACAAAACACATTACTTCTTGAACAATGTCCTTTGGACAGACGGGACCAAAGTGGAGATGTTTGGCCATGATGCACAGCATCACGTTTGGGGAAAACCAAACACAGCATATCGGCACAAACACCTCATACCAATTGTCAAGCACGGTGGTGGAGGGGTGATAATTTGGGCTTGTTTTGCAGCCACAGGAGCTGGGAATCTTGCAGTCATTTAGTCGACCATGAACTCCTCTTTATACCAAAGTATGCTAGAGTCAATGTGAGGCCATCTGTCCGACAGCTAAAGCACGGCTGAAATTGGGTAATGCAACAGGACAATGACCCCAAGCACACCAGCAAATCTACAACAGAATGGCTGAAAAAGAAAAGAATCAAGGTGTTGCAATGGCCCAGTCAAAGTCCAGACCTCAACCCGATCTAAATGCTGTGGCAGGACCTTAAGAGAGCTGTGCATAAACAAATGCCCACAAACCTCAATGACCTGAAGCAACGTTGTAAAGAAGAGTGGGCCAAAATTCCTCCACAACGATGTGAAAGACTAATAAAGTCATACAGAAAACGATTACTTCAAGTTATTGCTGCTAAAGGTGGTTCTACAAGCTATTGAATCATAAGGTATACTTAGTTTTTCACACATGGCTTCTCTATTTTGGCTTTATTTTTGTTAAATAAATCATGACACAGTGTAATATGCCATGTGTTGTTGTTTATCTGAGGTTGTATTTACCTAATTTTAAGATGTGCTAAGGAACAGATGATTGTTATTATGTCCTGATATGTAAAACTATAGAATTCAAAGAGGGTGTACTTTCTTTTTCACACAACTGTGACAAAGATTTCCACATTATTGAAGTCTGTGTGCCTGTATCACTCCTTTCCTCTCTTGTTTCCATTTAGACCAGATTAATGTCCGAGCCAAAGAATGATTTTCTATATTTTCTATAACTAAAAGACTGGATTTCTATCACTATAAAGTTTAACTCGCCTGCGCGAACTTTCTGCTAATGTCTTAATATGGCGGTAACATCTCTGCAGGCAGAGAATGTGCATGCGTTCTCTATTGGGTATTTAATGCATTTGATCTAAAATGTGTATTTTTTCTCCCAACTTTATTGTTTAAGTAAAAACATGTTTCATGGGCTGCCTTATATCAATGTTTTTCAACCCTTTCACCAGAAAACACCAGCCAATTTGGGGAATAACCACACACCATTGACATTCATGATAAGTACATACTGTAGATCAGGGGTGGGGAACCTCCGGCCCGCGGGCCGTATAAGGCCCCCGAAGTCATTTGGTCCGGCCCCCGGGAAGCCTGCAAGAATGGTTTAAAAAAAAAAAAAAAAAAAATTTTTTTTTTTAAAAACTCCCCCTCTCCTGATTGGCTGCCCGTGCTGTCACTCTGTCAAGATTTTTTTTTTTTGGCCCGCCTCTTCCTACAGCACCGCCCCCCTCCCTTCTCTCCTCCAGTAATGCCGGCTCCTTAGGCTCCGCCCCCCTGTCTCTCCCTTTAGGCTCCGCGGGCCTGTCACTCTCGGCTGCACTGGCCATGCTGCTCCAGCAGCCCATCCCCGGGCCCCAGGTAACCCACATACCCCCTCCCAGGCACCTTACCCACCCCAAGGGGGGAGAGGCCTTAATATTGTGTCTGTTTGCAGAGGTGGGCTTATTGTGTGTGTGTGTGTGTGTGTGTGTGTGTGTGTGTGTGTGTATCTGTCACTGTGTGTGTGTGTGTGTGTGTGTCAATGTCACTGTGTGTGTGTGTGTGTGTGTGTGTGTGTGTGTGTGTGTGT
>WSYH01006272.1:0-7500 GCA_036426205.1 Ascaphus truei
CTCTGATTGGCTCTAGTATACCATGTGACAGAGGCTTGGGGGAGAACGGATGTGACGTCATTGAAAGCCTGTCACATGGTACTAGAGCCAATCAGAGTAGGGATAGACTTCCCACGCTCTGATTGGCTACCGTACCATGTGAGGCCAGCCATGTTTCTTTTAATGACGTCATCTTAAAGGCAATTGAAGCAAAGCCATAAGTAACGTCAGCAATTTTTTTTTCTCGGCCAAAACACATGGTTTTCACGGCCCAATCAGGGCCGTGGGAACCATGATGAAAATGTGACGTCATAGGCCTTTAAAAGCCTATGTCGTCTCATTTTGAAGGCAGACGCCGAGGAGGAAGGACCTCCTACAGAAGAAGAAGGCCAGGGCGTGGCCGAACAAGACAAGAAGACCCCGGAAGAGAGCCGCAGATAGAAGAAAGAAGAATACAGATGAAGATGGATTACAAATAGAAGACCCGTGGATTGTTTTGGATTTTTATTTGAATGTTTATTATTTTATGGTTTTTTATTTTATGGGTTCCTGTGCGTGGTGGATTGGTTCGAGAGTAAGCTGTTCAATGGGAGTCGGTGAGTGGGTCAAGTAATGGTAAGTGAACTAAAGAAATGTATTTGATTCAACTTGTTTTTTTTTAAAGCTTTTTTAAATGTGTATTTATTTATTTTTGGTATATAATTTCTTGCTACTGTATGTATGTATGTCTAGATCGATATATACATACAGGGTAAGAAATGATGTTGTTTTAAAAGCTTGATTTGCTGTGTTTTAAATTATTTTGGCTATGCTGCTATGCATAAATGTGTGTGTCATGTATTTTAAAATTAGATAGATGTAATCTTTGCTATTGTATGGTGTACTTTAGGTCAGGGTGAGGCTTGCTGTTGTATATTGTATCATTTTTGGTACTTATATTTTGTCAGAGGATTACTTGTTCTGTTCAACGATTGAATTAGTTAATTGTTTAATTGTTAGGGATGGAATGTAAACTGTTTAGGGATTTAATTAATGAATGCTAATTGATTTATGGTTACTGGATTGGTTTAAATAGTATACTTGTTTGGATGTATTGGTATTTTGTTTGGAATATGTTATTGTTAACATTCATTCGCAGAATGTACATTGTGCATACAGTAGATTGTAAGCATGATGTATAGAATGTAAATGCAATGTTTTGAGTGGCATTTGAGACTTTTAATTGGTATTTGAGGTTTTTGATTGGAAGATCAGATTGGATTATTAAAGGAAATTGATTTTATTGTAGTGTGTCTGTATGGAGAAGTGGTATTTGTAGTACAGCATGTTTTTGATAACCCTTCTACATTTGTTTGTATATTGGTTCATCATGTGTGTGTGTATCTCTCTCTCTCTCTCTCTGTATATTCTCTCTCGTCTGTAATCTATATTAATATTTATATAATATATCTATCTGTCTCTACTTATCGCTATGCTCTCAATCTCTCCTCTTCCCTCTTCTCTCTCTCCATCTCTCATCTCTCTCCTCTCTCTCTCTCAATCTCGCATTGCCCCCTCTCGTGCCGCCCCAACTGAGTAAATAATGGGTAAGGTGTGGTATCGGGCCATTGTGGCTCACCCCTTTAATTACCTTGCGCGTTATTATCCTATAGGTGTTTAAGGGGTTATTAATATCTGAATGTAATTGCCAATGTTTATGGCTTGTAGGCTTTGTATTTTGTGGCAACGAAAGACAAGGATGTGCTTTGCGACGGGGGCTTCTTATTGATGAGGTCAGTAGTACTTTATTTTTGTAATTATCTATTTTAATGTGTTTTAAATTGGGCAAAATATCTATTATCCCTACTGGATATAAGTCTTATTTTGCACTATATTGTACTATGTAGGTGTTGGGTATGTATTGAATGTATAGTGCCCAGGTTTTATTTTTTATCACTTCAGGGTTTGGTTCTTCTTGAGTCTGCGTGAGACCTCTGGAGACCACCTGCGGTCTCCTCGGGTCTCACGGTATCAGGCTTGTTGGGTTTCCCATAACGGGTGGACAACTGTCGGGGGAAAGACCGGTGGTCCACATCCGTGGGGCCACTGCGGACCCGATATTGAAGCACTCGTTGAGTTTCCCCAGACCCCCGTGAAACCACCCTAGAGCCCTCGCGCACCTGTGGGTCTGACCCGGGGCTCCCAGACAAATCCACGGCCTACCGTGGGGGACCCACATGTGGCCCACAGTGTACCCAAGGGACTCCCTGGGGGCATAAGTGCGTTGGCGGACCCACCACAGCCTCCAGAACCTGGTTAAACAAGTGTGCTGGTACCCTGTAGGTCTCGGTGACCCCCAGACCCCCCGACTCGCTGGGGCTGGGGTAGAGACCCTGTATGTAAAAGATAACACTGTATATTGGGGGGGGGCCAGGGGGTGGTGGGATGTTCTTAATCCTCACATGTTCCGTGATGGCGTCCTCATTGGTGATTTCTTGTTTATGGTGGCAGCTACGTGGGGGAGGGTGTATTGGCCCCAAGGGTATTGGGTAGGCTCCTCTTGTGTGGTACGTGGGTGCGGGTGTTACGGCATAGGGTGGGGGGTTAGTGTGGAGGGTATGTGCGCCATCCTGAGTGTGGGTGAGGTTGTGGTGTTTAAACCCCTTAATATGGACGTGTAAGCGATACTTAATCGCTATGGTTGATTAGAGGTTAGGAGGACACTTACAATTGGATGTTATTTATTCTTGGTGTAAATCCTGTTTTGCAGTTCAGCAGAGAGGTGTCAGCCAGGAGGAAGAATGAGGATGGCCTTCCTCGTGGCAGCCGGAAATGGTTGATGTCTTCTATGGGTCTTTAATGGTTATTGTTGGGGTTTAGTATTTTAAATACCCAGGGGACGTGTCGTGTTGTTTCTTGCACCTGACTTTCTTTCTGGTTGGGGGGGCCCCCCTGGTTCCCCCCTCAACCTTCATCTTCTTCCTTCCCCCCTTCAAATTTTGCCTTAAGCGGGCTATCCCCTATGGTAATGTGACGCCCGCATTTATGTCTTTTAATAATTTTTGTGCGGAGCAAGGGGGGCCTCCCTGAGCTGAAACCCGCATTAGATTTGTGGCTCAGAGACCCCCCTGCTTCCCCCCGAGTTACAGGCCCCGGTTTTGGGGCATCTGTTACAGTGGTCGCGGATCACCCCCGCCGCCATATTTATTAGACGGGCCGAACGGCGCGAATGGGTGATGACTAAAAAAGTGGCGGCGACACTGCCACAATGCGCAAAACACTATTAGAGTCCCCCTCCCTGTCCTTTTCAACAGCGGGAAAGCAGGGGGCCTTCCAATTTCCCACAAATCAATGCGGTGTTCAGCTCAGGGGAACCCCCTGCTCACAGTACACTAATTATTAAAAATACTCTGCCATGCTTGCTTCTTAGCCCATAGCAAAACAATAGCCCCCCCGTGTCCGGCCTGCTCTGCGGGCCTTTTGCCTACTGGTGTTTATTTATTCCTAGTGCAGCATGATGGCAGAGGGTCTCTGGCAGTCTGAAACCGCATTGGTTTTGTTTTAAGGAGGTCCGGGGAACCCCCCTGCTTCCCGAGATTACAGGCCCCTTTAGGGAGTGCCCGGTAATCCCTCTGCGCATTTTGGTTTACATTTCCGCGGTCCACGTGGATTTGGGCCTTATTAAATGCAGAAGGGATACCGGCACCTTTCCTAAGGGGCCTGTATCCTCGGGCAAGCAGGGGGTCCCCCGGACCCTGGAAACCATGTGGTTTCGCTCCTGAGACCCGCTGCACATGTACACTCTCCAAGTAAAAACTTGTTTTTTGGTATGTTTTTGGAATTTTTTTTTGCCCGATGTTTGCGCAGATAGAGCGGCGGGTGCTCTCTCTACTTCTGTGGACTCCTCTACTGCAAAAAACCACAATATCGTCCCCAGAAACTGCCTAGTCGCAGGCCTATCGGAAACCAGCTCTTTTACCACCGGCTCACACGGTGTGTTTGGGCCTTTCACAGAGTTTTTTCGGCAGGGAAATCGGAATGGATTTCGGCCCTTACTGAAATACTAGCGAGGGGGGGCACAATTCGCCAAAATCCATCGGAACACTTTCCAGAAGCCAATTCTTTTTTCGGCGCTTTAGTGGGGCATGAGGTGCCCCTTATTCCCTTAGATATGCAAACACAACGACAACTGGCAGAATAACACTTAAATAATTTACACTTACGGGTCAACGGAAACAGGGGATAAGTCCAGAAAGTTTGCAAAGCACCAGAAATAATTGGTCTTTTAAAATGTAGTGTCCTTTTTTTCGGGCACCAATTGGCCAAAGCCCCCAATCCTTCTGTGAAATGTGCACAGTCCCCCCCTTTTCCTGGTCCATTGGGGTTAATCAAATACCCCCCAGCACTCACCCAGTGTCCTAAACGCTGAGTTTTGTTCCTTGGTTTTGGTTTTCATATGTTAAAATAAAGAACGTCTTTGCGTTTCCAGGAATGTTTATTTCCTGCTGTGCTCTTCTCCTGCTCACGTGGGTAGAATGACAAATGAAAAGACATTGGGGACTCTTCACCCCCTTGTTTGGGGATGTGTATATAGGTGGTTTGTGGAAGCCTATTGCCAACATACCCCACCCAATCCCCCATCGTGGGAAAGTATCATTCCCCAATCACCTCACTGCCCACAGTTTGGAGAGTGGCACTAGGGAATTTTCCTGTTCACAACCAAAGCATGTGCCGACACCATTTATAGCCCAACCAAAACCAGCTTTATCCTTAAGCCGTCTGTGCACTCCCCCTCCTAACTAAACACCCCCCTGGCACCATCTTCATTATTGGGTAAGGTGGAAACATAAGGGTGTAGTTTAACGATAGTCCCACCAGGACTTTCCTATTTTAAGCATCCAATATCTGCCAATTCACACCCCCGTTACTCTGGTCACTGTGTTCCTTTTGATAGGCACTTCCAGAGAGAACACTTACAAGGCGTTGTCTCATCAGGCTAAGCCGTTTTTTTTGTTTGAAGCTTGCAATAGGAAGTGGACCCAGCTCATAGGGGTGTTCAAAACATTTGGGTTCTTGTAATGCAATACCTTTGTTTCCTTACTCATTGACAAAGGCAAATAGCAAAACAAATAGCAAAAGCATCCTGCCTGTACATTTAACAAAAACTGCAACAGAAAGGCACTTCATTCTAAAATATATGTTTTCCTTTATGACAAAGTTATATTGTTTTAATATGTGTGGTGCTTGGGTGGGTTGGGGGGGGGTTTTAACACTGGTCCTGCAACACCAAAAATCAGGGTGTGCTGGCCTCACTCCCGTTCCTAAATTAGCCAAGTCTTAATGGAACGGCCCCTGGTTTATTTTTCCAATGCAACTGCAAGGTTAGGGACAAGCCTGCAAAAAGGGGACAACAATGCACAATAGATGGAGGAAATGGTAACATTGGAACAGCATATAAAATTAACCCCTTCAAACCCCCCTTCAATCCCCAAATACCAAATAGGGGTCCCAGCCCAGCTTAAGCACACTTGCCTTTAGTTATGCCGCTGATTAACCACCCCATTTTTTCTGTTGTTTCGTCCACAGTCCATCAACCCGTAAGACTCCTTAACCCTAGGGGAAAAGAGGGCTAAAAACATAAACAATGCGTAGAATAAGATGGTTGTGTGCTTTCACTTTAAAAAGAGATTTGTCGATTCTTTGGAAAGCTCGGCTAGCACTATAATTTTTTAAATCCTTTTGGAGAACCCTTCTTGTGTCTTCTTCTTTAAATGAATTGAATTCTGTCCTGTATTTTTTTTGCTCCTGTTTTGCCACCGGAAATTTTGATAAACATAGACTGTATCAAAGTTTCCTCCCTGGTTACCAAACTAGGAAAAAAATAAATAAAAAGCAATCAGAATGATGTACGATAAAGATCCGTAGGGATAAACACTTTGTTCTTGATATTATAGTGGCAGTTTTTCTTTCCCCCCCAGTTCTCAAACCATAAGGCCCCCACAAATATGGTTTTCTTTATATCCGTTATTTTCACCTTCTCTCCCATTTTTCCCCCTCATGCATCCTTTCCCTCCCCCTCCTTTCCCCCGCCTGTGTCCAAGAAAAATACTTCAGAAGCAACTTATCACCCTGACAAAAATGGAACTTTTTTTGCAAAGGGCGCGAAATGTAATGCCTGGGAAGGGGCCAGTGTGCCCTGAAATGTTGCCCCTGGAACCCCCTACACATATGGTAAGTGGCGGCCTGCCCCGCAGAGTTACCCCCCAGCCATGCTTTTTCCCCCCACCCCTTCTCACTTCTAAATCCGCCCTTTCTCCTGATGATCTTTTTTTTTCCACTCTCCCCTTTCCCCCACCCTGTCCCCCTCGGCCTCCCCCGTATCCCTCCCACTCCCCAGAAGATCGACCCCCCCCCCCCCCCTCCTTTTTCTGCTCCTTTTCCCTTCATTGGGGCTATAATCACCACCAGCAGGCCATCAGGGGGCAAGGAAGTGTGTTAACTTATTGAGGGAGAGGCTGGGTGGGGTGTGTAAAGCTAGCAGAGGAGAGGTAGGGAGAGGAAGGTGTGGGCCTGTGGTTGTCCATAAAGGGAGGAGGAAGTTTGGCCCCGGAACTCAGAGTCCCTCATGCTGGGGACAATCTCCAAACCCATTTGGAAAATCTCTTTCTTCCTCTCGCGCCCCCAACCAATCCCTTGGGAACAGTAGAAAGATTTTAAAAAAAAAATGGTATGTAATAGTGCTTTTTTAAGTATTTGGTTCATTAGTTTTGTCAACAGAGGGGGGGGGGGGGGGCATGCGGCAAATGTTTTGTTTTTTTCCATCAAGGCCCCAAATCTTTGTTCAAGTTTCCTGCTTCTCTCTTCACCCCTCATGACACGGACCGGTTTTTTGAAACAAAGTAAATTTAAAAGTCCAATATCGGGTTGTCAGGGTAACGAAGCTGCTACCCTGGTCCGTGCCCGTCCTCCGGCCTTATTGACTGCCTTGCTACCGTTTTGCATAATACATAAACTCCAGTGTTTTTTTTTTTTGTTTTTCCAGCTGAGCAGCGTTCCCACTGGGACTTCAAATTTAGCCAATCAAAATCCATTTCTTGAAAATGATTTTGGACAAGAGCAAGCACCGCATCCCTAAACTGAGGTCCTGTAGCCCCCGCCTCCCTCAACACTATCAAAGGGTCCCTGCTTGGGGATGATATGCAACCACATCTCCGAGCATACTTGACGCGCGCACCACTCGGGACGCGCGCCCTCCCACCATCCTGTCTCTCGTGCCAACCCTACCGAGGCCTTAGGTGGGTAAAACCCTGTTCATAGTGGGTGGAGTTACAATGTGGTGGCCTATGATTTGCGATTTGTGCAGTGGGACGGGTAAATCCGCTGGTGCAGGTTTGGTAATAGGGAGCTTCTTCAGCTGGCTTGGTTTAAATGGGGAAGAGCCAGAAGTGCTGGACCGGTTAAAACCCATGGCTGGTTTTTTTATATGCCACCTGTAACAAATTTGGTACCTCTGGCAGGTCAAAGCTGTTTTTTTGATCAAAA
>WSYH01006272.1:12500-39197 GCA_036426205.1 Ascaphus truei
TTATATATATTATATATACAGATATAACACACACATGATGAACCAATATACAAATAAATGTAGAAGGGTTATCAAAAACATGCTGTACTACAAATACCACTTCTCCATACAGACACACTACATAAAAATCAATTTCCTTTAATAATTCAAATCTGATCTTCAATCAAAATCCTCAATACCAATCAAAAGCCACAAATGCCAATGAAAACATTGCATTTACATTGTATACATGATGCATACAATCTATGCACTATGTACTTCTGCAAATGAATGTTAACAATAACATTTCCAAACAAAATCTAATACATCCAAACGTATACTATTTAAACATCCGAACCATAAAAAATCATTGCATTCATAATTAAATCCATAAACAATTTACATTCCATCCCTAGCATAAACAATTAACTAATTCAATCGTTGACAGAACGTTTCCTCTGACAAAATATAAGTCAACAGAATACAATATAACAAAGCAAGCCTTACCCTGACCTAAAGTACACCATACAATACAAAATACATCTATCTAATTTTAAAATACATGCACAACACATTTATGCATAGCAGCATAGCCAAAATAATTTAAAACACAGCAATCAGCTTTTAAAACAACATCATTTCTTACCCTGTATGTATATATCGATCTAGACATACATACATACATACATACAGTGGCAAAAATGAATATAAAACCAAAATAATAATACACATGTAAAAAAGCTTTAAAAAAAAGAACAAGTTAAATAAAATACATTTCTTTAGTTCACTTACCATTACTTGACCCACTCTGATTGGCTGTGCTTTCATTGCCTTTAAGTGACGTCATCATTTTTTTTTTCTCGGCCAAACACATGGTTTTCACGGCCCAATCAGGGCCTGGGAACCATGACGAAAATGTGACGTCTAGGCCTTTAAAAAGCCTATGTCGTCTCATTTTGAAGGCAGACGACGAGAGGAAGGACCTCCTACAGAAGAAAAGGCCAGGGCGGCCGTAGAAGACATGAAGACCCCGGAAGAGAGCCGCAGATAGAAGAAAAGAAGATAACAGATGAAGATGTATTACAATAGAAGCCCCTGGATTTTTTTGGATTTTATTTAATGTTTATTATTTTATGGTTTTTATTTTATGGGTTCCTGGTGTTGTGGATTGATTCGAGAGTAAGCTATTCAACGGATGTCAGTGAGTGGGTCAAGTAATGGTAAGTGAACTAAGAAAATGTATTTTATTTAACTTGTTCTTTTTTTTAAAGCTTTACAATGTGTATTTATTTATTTTTGGTATATAATTTTCTTGGCACTGTTATGTTGTATGTATGTCTAGATCGATATATACATACAGGGTAAGAAATTATTGTTTTAAAAAAGCTTGATTTGCTGTGTTTTAAATTATTTTGGTTATGCTGCTATCATAAATGTGTGTGTCATTTATTTTAAAATTAGATAGATGTATTTTTGCTATTGTATGGTGTACTTTAGGTCAGGGTAAGGCTTGCTTTTGTATATTGTATTCTTGTTGGTACTTTATTTTGTCAGAGATAACTTGTTCTGTGCAACGATTGAATTAGTTTAATTGTTTAATTGTTAGGATGGAATGTAAATTGTTTATGGATTAATTAATGAATGCTAATTGATTTATGGTTACTGGATTGGTTTAAATAGTATACTTGTTTGGATGTCTTGTATTGTTTTTGGAATATGTTATTGTTACATTCATTTGCAGAATTATATGGTGCATAGATTGTATGCATCATGTATACAATGTAAATGCAATGTTTTCAGTGGCATTTTGGCTTTTGATTGGCATTGAGGTTTTGATGGAAGATCAGATTGGATTATTAAAGGAAATTATTTTTTGTAGTGTGTCTGTATGGAAGTGGTATGTAGTACAGCATGTTTTTGATACCCTTCTACATTATTTGTATATTGGTTTCATCATGTGTGTGTGTGTATATATATATATATACATGTCAGACCCCCCCCTTACGTCATATTCTCACTTTGTCAGGGTAACCCACTGGCCCGATACCCCACCTTCACCCATTCATTTGTACAGTGGCTTCATCATGCAACTATATATATATCTCTGTATATATTATATATAGTTGCATATGAAGCCACTGTACAAATGAATGGGTGAAGGGTGGGTATCGGGCCAGTGTGCTTAACCCCTGACAAGTGAGAATATGACGTAAGGGGGGTCTGACATAACAGCACTGGGATCTTGCACCCTTTTAAGTCAGCATCCATCTTAGGTTTTGTCTGAGTGAAGGGGTAGAATGGACTTTTGGAATGAGTTTTTTGCTTTCAACTTTCAAGTGAGAATAAACCAAGCACTAACTGAAAAAACCTTGAGAAAAAGAGCAACAGTGCCAATGTTATAAAATACGAGACAGATAGGCACTGTCCGAGGGGGGGGGGCAATGTGTTCTGCATGTAGAGTAAAAGTCACCGGCTGTATAAGGAATATTAGCTATCATTCATTCTAATAGCATCCCTATAATGCTTAACCGAATGTGTTCGTTGTGGCTAAGTTTTGTTTAACCTTTTACGCTCTACGTAGTGACGACACGCAACCTTGTAGAGGGGCGTGGGTTTTAGGAATTTTGTATAAATATGCCTGTTATTCCCCACCATGTCTTTGGGAGGTTTATTTTTGAAACTCTCCTCTGCGTGTGCACACACAAAAGCAATAACTTATTTGTCTTCTGCCAAACATAACCCAGACTTGTGTTGGTATTCACAGCTTTATCAGATGGCGCCCGAAAAATAGGGAAACCCAAAAATACCGGAAGCTGAGCACCTGAAAAAACCACTCCTCGGTCACTCAAATCCTGAGCGCTCGTAAGAATCAAGGTAAAAGGCCCTTTTAGGAAGCCTGAGTTAAAAAGTTGTTTTGAGTGATGTGTAGAGAGATTGTTTTTGAAGTGTCTCAATCTGTGTTGATGGGTTAACCTAGCTGTCAAATACGTTTTGTTTCCTGTTCCGTATCCATTTTAAGTATTATAGATGTTAAGTTTTTTGGATAAGGTGAGAGTCCCGTTAAAATTTTGGTGTTTTGGTGATGAAAGGTGAGTGTTTGTATGCTAAGGATGTTTTTTCAGACTGTCCTGTGTGGTTGTGGATAACTATTTTGTTGTTCGAGCAGGAAGGGTCCCTGATTGTACAGTTTGCTCTGTGTTTCATTACATACCAAATGAGGTTATTTATGGATATCTGTTTAGAAGCTCTTATCGTATCCATGTTAAAAACGTATAAGGTTTATCAGGACTGGGTTGGACCCGCTGAAGTAATTCAATGTTTCTTGGGTATAGTTATGGTGAAAAAATCGATAACAAATACATGCCAAAAGAAGTGTCGCATCAGCTTGCGCTGATTTATGTGTATCAATGTATGTACAAGGTCAATTAAATGGATTACTGTACCATGAGACTATGGGAAACCCAAGTGCTAAAATTTGCCGTTAGAGTTTTATGTCTGCAGACAAAATAATAAGAATGGATCATAGAACAAGAAGAGACAATATAAATATGTTTTGGTTGGCCAATGAAAGACATGTCAATTCCATGACAATACACCTCAAGTCCCCCAGTGAAAAACATGCCACCCGCGCCCACCCCCAATGAAAAAAAGTTTGTTTGCAATAATTACTATAGAAAGAAGCTCGTGAACCTATGACAGCCGCAACCGGTTTTTCTTATCCGTAGAATGCGAACGGCAAAGGGCTCATAGTGGAAACCTTCTAACTTTAGTAATGCCATGTGTGTCTGTGGTATTATAAATCTTTGGATTTATGAGTTTTTTGTGGATAACGTCAGCATGGCGTGACCCGCTGGCGGACCCCGCAGAAATCAGTTATGAACGTATCATCTTTTCCTTCCATTTCCCCCACATAGCAATAGTGGGTTATAAATCATTGCCTGAGTAAACTCAATTTTTTCGCTGCCGGCAAGTAAAATTGTTGCGCCCTTAATGGAGAGTGGGTTTAGATGGATTTGATACCCTAATGATTTTCCTGAATGATTACTTGTGTGAAAGATAAACCATGCTAAGTATCACCCGTGTGGCACAAATCACCATCCAAAAACTTGCAAGTATCGTACGAAAACATGAATCTTTTGCTCACAATGATATCAAGGTCTGAAAGAAAAAGAATCAAATCGCAGCAGCACAGGAGCGTGCCCCCCAACCTTTTTCTCCAGCGCGAGGAATGTGCTAGATATAAGTTTCACTCAACAGCTTCCGGGCAGCAGAGTAGTTTTAAAATCAGGTTATTTATGATATAAAGAAAGAGAAGAACTTTTATTAATTGTAGTGGCAGGGGAAATTGTTTGGGTAATGGGGAGAATGGTCTTTCTTTTTATTTTGTTCGGTAGTTTTGTGATGTTGTGTTGCTGTTAGATGAGAAGTTTTTTTGGTATTTTTGGGCTCTGTATTGTGTGTAACCAGTAAAAACACATTTTAAAAATTTTATTTCTAGAGGATTAAGATGTTTGGGAAATATTTTGTGTTAAAATGTTGGTTCAAAGCTCATAATCATTGTTGAAGTATATATTGTATTGTATGTTTTTCATGTTATATATATACCGCCAATTAATAATCTGCACAGCGCTTCACCAGTAGTGTGCATGTTGTAATCATACATGTAGAAATGTACAGGTAGAGGTCATTGAATAAGTTAATCCAGACAATAAAAGTAACATTAAGGAATAGAAGTCCCTGCCTGAGGAGCTTACAATCTAATTGGTAGTTAGGGAGAGGCATACAGAAACATAGGATTTGATTGAATCCAGGAATAGGAATGTTCAACAGAGGGGAAATGCAGAATCAGAGTTTAAGAGTAGAGTCTTCTGCACAGCGTTGGGGAGAGATCGTAGGGAAGACAGTGAAAGTAGAAGCTGGTATAGCAGGGGGATTACCAGTTTATCAAGAGGGGAGAAATGAGGGTCTGAATCAGAGAGTTTTTTAATAGTTGAGCAACAGAGGAAACAGTTTATTATCTTTTGTGATATTGTGGAGGAAAGCGACAGTTTATAGAATGTTTTGAATAAAAGAGGAAATTGAGAGAGAAGTGGGAGATCCTAATCATTGTGGCTTAGGCTACTGGATGAGAGTCCAAGAGTTAATGTGGAAGAATAAAGGGTCAGTTTGGGAGGAGTTATGAAGGAACTCTGGTTTTTTGCCAATTAAAGTTTAAGGCAAAAAAGGGCCTTCCGGAAATGAAGATAACAGGGGACATTCAGAAACGTTCGGTTTGTATGGCAGGTGTAAGGTCACGGTGGTTGAAAATAGCTGAGGGTTGTTTGTCAGCATAGTGTTGATATTTAAACCTAAGAGATTTATTAGTTCACCTAGAGAGAGTGGTACCGAGAAAAGAGAAGAGTTGTGTCCACCGAGGCAATGCTGCAGAGAGTAAAGGAGCATAGTGTAATGACCCTCTGTCCCGGGGGCAGCATATAGTCATCAGTTTATTTTAGTGAGAATTGTCTCCGTGGAGGAGCAGTGCAGAAAGTCAGATTGTAGAGGGTTAAGGATAGAATGTGTTGAGAAAATGGAGCAAGCCGAGCATACAACAAGTTTCAGTAGTTAAATAGAAAGACAGTTAGGGTCCAGCGTTCTATTTTGTGAGTCATGATATAACTATTCATGTTTAAGGAGAATGGAATGGTAGCAATTAGAGGATAAGGAGATCCAGTGATGGTGACACTTTTTAGACAGTGGAAAATGAGTCAAGGAAATCAGGATAGAGTAAAAGCCAAGTAGGATAGGAGAAACAGAGGGAATGTCTGGTGTATGGATTCAACCTCTTGCTTACATAGTCACAAATGCCTGAGTGAGATGAAGGAAAGTTAGTGCGGTAGACTCCTGAGTGTTGATTATGATAGATTATGTGTTTGTTAGCTTGAGAAAGGACAGAATTGCAACAGGATAGCATAAATTTGTAGTGAATGAAGTCATTGACTATGAAAGTCAACAAAGGCATTAAAAAAGAACTGAGTGTAAGGGAGATAAGCATGAGCGTGTGAGTTATGTGGTGTGTTAAGAAGTTATATAAACCTTAGCTATATACAAGCCTGTGGTTCATTTTTGAGAGGCCATAAAATGTAGTTTCTTAGGGCTCTGGATAAGCTCCATGTATTTAAACTTTAAGCGAAAGTTTCAATCTAGACTAATTATTATTTTTCCAGGAGAAGCCGTGGTGTGCCGTTATCTTATCTTTTCAAGGGTCATTGGCGAAAACTCCATTAAAACAAGGGCTCTTTGCCTGAAACAAGCTTTGAAAAAAAAAATTCTTGTAGTCCAGATGAATATGCATAGTGTCCTTTACAATATAAAGCTGACCGTGTGCTCAGCACTGTGCAAAGAGATTATATAAAAGCAATACATTAGTGTGAAGTCTTATACAAAATCATTTTGTCTATTAACGGATATGTGATGTATTTTATAACCCTTTTTTTAACCATTTTTTTTTTCCAAAGGGTGTCCCGTAGCAGTGGTTATTTGTAAAGATTGCTGTGTAATCTAGAATGGGTTTGCCAGGAAGGGATGGAATTTGGGAGTCACCTCTCATTTTGTGGGTGTGGTCGTGTGCATAGGGTTAAATACAGGGGATACATAGTGGCAAAGCAGTTCATAAGTGAATAAGGTATGCATTATATCAAGACAGGCATTTCAAATTTTTTAGCAGAATGTTACAGTGGGGAGTGTTGGGTAAAAGCCAGATAGGATTGGCTAAGGAAATTTGTAGGGGTAAAATAAATTGCCTTAATTGGGGAGGAATATTTTTCCATAACAGTGGATAGATTGGGAAAAGAGAGATTGGCCTGTAGTTTGAGACATGTTTTTTGGTCCCCACTTTTGAAGATTGGGACACACTCTGGTAGTTTTCCCAGGTCTTAGGATAAGGGCCTGCAGACAGGATAGATTAATTATTGAAGCAAGGTGTTTGGCAAGGGATAAGGCCCCAAAAGTTTCTGATCTTAGATTGTATCAAGTCAGGTTCACATTGGCTACTTAGTTTTAATTTTGAGGAATGAATTAGATACATGTAATAGGTAATACCTCTGTCTATGTCGATGCGGAAGACAGGGTAAAACCATTGATACAAGAATTTATTCCTAGGGATAAATTATCTCCCTATGAGACCCATCTGGATTACTTTTGACTACAGCAGTCCAAATGAAGATTAAGGACCATTTGTGTATTGTTAATAACATAAGTTGTAATGCAACTAATAATTTTTTTGAGTCTCTCTAGGCAAAGTTTGAAAGTGCCACCCTACTCGAGATGGGTTAATATTCACATAGTTCCTGCGCCAAGCATCTCTTTCATCCCGGTGAAAAAGGCTAAGTAATCACCAATACAGCAATTAAGTGCAAGTCCTTTTCCCGACTCCACAACACGTAAGCTCGTTCCAGCTCCGCCAACTTCCATCCACGCCACAAATCCAAAGTCACCTAAAGCACAGCCCGCATCAAGTAACGGCCTTGCCGAGTCAAAACTCTACCGTCACCAACGAGGAAAATAAGACACCCAAGGCAAGGCCAAGTTTTATCAGAATTTATTTTTTCTTCAGAGACTCAACTCAATATTTTTTTATTCTTTAGAGTGTGTTAATTTAGAAATTTAAGGTGTATGTACGTGAGCCTGCCTTGGGAGGATTGGTTTCCTGGAAGCGTGGCTTGTGAATGCGCTTGTATGTGTTTTCGGCAGTACTCATCACCTCTATGTATGTGTCCTGTGCAGCAAAAACTTTGATCCCAGAAGTGTGTTGCCTCCACCAAAAGAGGGGGTCACCCAGGAGCGTGTGTCCGCCACAAGGACAGGATCAATAAGTCAGCCATGTTGACCCATGCACATTGTCTGTCTGATATTCTTGAGTGAATGATGTATACAATGCTGCAGAGTGATGATCATGCATTCGCTTCCACAGATACCAAACCCCCTCATTCTCATGGTATATAATGTTGTGATGATTCTGAAAATATATGAATGATAGAGATAGAATGCAATTTTCTTTTATCTAGCACCTGCATATCCAAAGAAAGGTTTGCTTCATGAATAATGTTTTTATATTATGTGTATAATTTCTTGTCTGCCTTTTCCAATTTTTTTAAGGGACCGCTTTAAATGGTGTAGCACACAGTAGGAACATAATCAATTTAGGGGTCGTGTCTCCACCAACTAATGACCCTGAAAATGTATGTTTTAGTTAGATAACATTTACATGGAAGTATCTACCTTAAGTTTGCAGTTTTTTAATTTTCACATTAAACCAAGAAACCAGGTGCAGATTAGTTTATGGCCGTACAAAACAAATTGCTTTAGACTATTTTTTAGCTTCAAAGGAGGGGTATGTGGTGTGATTAAAGACAATGTGTGTTTTTTATTTCAGATCATTGTAGCCATGTGGCATCATGAACTTGATTACTACAAGAGATTCAAAAGAGGTTTACAAAGGGAAGTGAACAGATTCTCACCCTTGGGTTAGTTAAAGGCTTAATCACTTGTGGAGCAAAAACTTTTGAAGGCTTTTATTTGTGGAGTGTTACTTGTTGTCATATATGTGTGGTGTCCCGGTGTGCAAAGGTAGATCCACATGTGGCGACCTGTCGACCGCCCATCCCCCAATCTGTGGCCACTCTTTACAGATGCCAGAAACAGCCGTCCCTTGAAGAAAGAAGATGCCGATCACATTTATTACATCCAAAAGACAATTGGGCCGCAGCGCCTTAACGAGACTATACAGTGAGGCCCAACGCGCCCGTTGTCCTCCTGAGTTGTCCCTTGGACTACCATCCTACACTTAATTCTCAAAGCTATGTTTTAGCTCAAAAGAGGAGTGACAAAGTGAGAATATGACGTAAAGGGGGGGGTCTGGACATACCAGCACTGTGTTATCTATGGCAACCATTTTAAGAAGTCAGCATCCATCTTTAGGTTTTTTTTTTGTCTGAGTGAACGGGTTATGAGATGGACGTTTTGAATGAGGTTTTTTTTGGCTTTCAACTTCACTTGAGAATAAACCCAGCGCTAACTGACAAAACCTTGAGAAGAAGAGCACAGTGGCACATCCCCCCATTTCCCGATCACCGCCCCCCTTTCCTATCACCGCCTCCTTCCCTCCTTTCTCACATCCCTTTCTTCGCTGAGAGTGTAAGACACAAACCCTTCAGCACCAGTCTATCTGCTGATATATTACACCTCTCATGTATTCCTTATGCAGAATGATGCGCCTTTCAGAACTTAGTGAGAGGAACCTGATGAGATCTCACCAATGAACCACAAGCCGCGACATGCGATTCCCTTCTCTGCACTGCCCTAAGTGCTTTTGTCCTTTTGTACAGATAAGTGGCGGCCACAGAGAGACCCATGGATTGTTTTAGTATGTTGTGCTGGGAGAATACAGAGTGGGGGGGCTGCATAGGTATGTAGCGAGGTGAAGTCAGGCAAGAGGAGATGACCATGCACTAGCCCCAGGCTGACCTGCCTATGCGTGAGCAACTCTGCTGAATACACTGGCCTAATTGTGCCTGATGGAAGCGGTCCCCACTGTGAGGGAAGATGAAAAGCCTTGTAACTAGTAACGGATCTTCCCAGGAGGGGAGCAGGGGCTATAAATCCAGGCATTATAGACATTAACCTTTCACTAGACCCCAAGCTGTCAGGGTCCCACACTGGATTGAAGTGAATGAGCGTGAGGGAGGGCAGAGAATTACATTTTGATTGAAGACGTTCTGATAAAGAATTTAGCTTAAAACTGCGTCTATAGGGTTTTGAGACACAGTCTTCCAGTGAGTCATTAAGCTTCCATATGAGCGGAGACGATCTTCCAATGAGGAGACTGTCTTTCAATGAACGGACTGCCTTCCAATGGGAGAGAGAGACCGCCCTTCAGATGAGTGAGATCTCCATTCCAAACAGCTGATGACAGTCTTCCAAGAATGAGACTGCCTCACAAGAACAAAAACTGCCATTCAATTAGCGTTATTCTCCAATGCGTTGAGACAGCATTTCCCAGTGATAGAAGTGCAGAGAGACTGCCATTCCAGTTAGAGAGACTGCTTTTAAGGAAATAAGAGCTACCTACAATGGCTGAGCACTGCACCCCTGAGTAAGAGTGTATTCTAGTGAGTCAGACTATCTTCTAATGATTGAGAATGACCATCTTGCTGAATGAGACTCACATCCAGCGTGAGTGAGACTACCTGCGTCCAAAAATGAGTGAGTCATGGCAAGGTCTAGGTGCCTTCTGGCGAGACATTAGGCTGTCAAGTGCGTACCAATTTCAAGGGGAGGTGAGTATTACTATTAGAGGGTATATACAGTAACCTCTACAAATTCACTGCGAAGTCATGCTTCTCAAATCCAACCTTCAGTGAAACTAGCTGTTTTGCGCTGAACTTCACAAATACTCTGGTCATGTGCGACGTTCAACAGTTCCACAATTCCATTAAATACTCACCCTCTAGTACCTGAGCTTTTTTCCTCCCCCCCCCCCCTCCCCTGCAGAGCACACACAGGCCTTTGTCTAGAGTAGGCACGCTCGCATATAGGACCTTCCATTGTCCCTGTTTATCTAGGCGTAGCGCAGGCTAGGCCGACAAGCCTGCCCACAATGAATCTTAAAAACAGTAAAAAGCGCGGACATTAAAAAAACTCTCCACAATAACTTTGATGTTTAAAAAAAGAGAGAAATTGAAAGTTGATAGTTAAGAGGAATAAGACCCCCCCCCCCTAGCCCTCTCCTCCCTCCCCGGGAATTGAAAACATGAATATCTTTCTAGCCTAGGCTCATGGTTTTTTTTTTCTTGATTATTCGGCTTGTTTTGTGGGTACACTCTTGTTCGGTTCCAGGTGAACCGAAATCATGTGATAGAAAGGGGCGACAGTAGCGGGCTTATATAAAGTTTTCGGATCCGACCTGGGCCTGTCAGAGAGAAGACGAAGGCTGTAGGGACGAAGCAGACTATGCTGCCTACGGGCTGGACGGGACAGATCTCTGTCCTATCCCTAGGCAACTTCCCTGGTTGTCTATTGGCGAATCGTCTTATCTGGGGCCCGTCCTTATACCCCCTCAGGACATCCTATGTTTACTAAATGGGACAACCACATACGTATTCCATCAGTGGTGATGAATATGTATCCTGATAGGGACAGCCGTTTCCTTTAAGACTCCTGGTGGCTTGTAGACTCTGTCGATGGATTCTGTGTTATCTGAGAGGAGGAAGAGAGATGGGCCTCAATTTGTACTCTCAGCCGAAGATCCTAATGTGCTGTGTGCGAAGAGTTAGGCCCGGTAACACTTCTGAAGATATTGTGTAGTCTCCAATCGACGCACGGATAAGAACACTGCCTTCCCGTACTCAGTGTGTGGTTGGCATCATCTTTATCTGTGATGGGCAATGAGCCATTTAGTCTGATATTGAAAGATGGTCCCGTTGACCCCTACGGATTCCACCTTCACGTCGGACATGACGCTTTAGCTGTGAGAAGGGTGATCCCTGCGATTCTGGCTGGAGCGCTCCTCGCCGACTGAGAGACAGGTGAATGGTTTACATTCATATTTAAGGGGGCTGAGGCGTCAGGACCCTGAAAGCTTTAACACTGCGGTATCTGATGGGAAACCTGAATCTGCTCAAACCTACACAAAACACGGAGATGGGCCCCCGTAAAATCAGGAGAATCCCCGGACCAGCGTGTCACCAGCCATGGGCGGACGTTTTAGCCACCCAGTCAGAGCAGTTGCATACATGGAGTGTATATATATATACACATATATGTTTATGCGGCCATATGATGACATTAGAATTCTTACTCTATCCACCACACACACACACACAACACACACACACACACACACACACACACCACACACACACACACACACACACACACACACTCACACAACACACACACACATTCACACGTAGGTATATGTGCATATGCGATACATTATGAATTGACATAATATCTATCTCTTATCTATCTATACAGAGACTTAAGGGGTTAATTCATATCTGAATGTAATTGCAATGTATTGGCTATGTATTTTGTGGGCAACGAAAGACAAGGATGTTGCTGGCGACGGGGGCTTCTTATTGATGAGGTCAGTAGTACTTTATTTTTTTTAATATGCTAGTTAATGTGTTCAATAATGGGCAAATAATCTATTATCCCTATCTGGATAATAGTTATTTTGCACATTATTGTACTATAGGTGTTGGGGGGGGAGGGGATGTATGTATTGAATGTATAGGCCAGGTTTATTTTTTTTACATTCAGGGTTGGTTCCTTGGTTCTGCGTGAGACCTCTGGAGACCACCTGCGGTATCCTCGGGTATCTCATGGGTATCAGGCTGGTGGTTCCACGGGTGACACCTGCGGGGATGAACCGGTGGTCCCACATCTGTGGGGGCACCGCGGACACGTAGTCTGGGGGGAAGAACCGGTGGTCCCACATCCGTGGGGGCACTGCGGACCCGTAGTGAGCACTCGTGAGTTCCCCAGACCCCCGTGAGAACCACCTGAGGCCTCGCAGACACCTGTGGGTCTGACCCGGGGCTCCCAGACATCCACGGGCCTACCGTGGGGACCCAATTGTGGCCCACAGTGACCCAAGGAGACCGCCTGGGGGCTATAGTGCTTGGCGGGACCCACCAACAGGCCTCCAGAACCTGTGTGAAACAAGTTGCTGGTACCCTGTAGGTCTGTCAGGTGACCCGCCAGCCCGCCGGGGACTCGCATGGGGCTGGGGTATGAACCCTGTATGTAAAAGAATAAATCATGTATAAATGGGGGGGCACAGGGGGTGGGTAATGTATTTAATAAATAGAATGATGCTTATTGTGGGGCAGTGTATTGTTTTTATTGTGGGTACTGGGGGTGGGGGGAGGGGGTATTGGCCCCAAGGGTATGTGGGTAGGCCTCCCTTGTGGGTAGTGGGTGAGGGTGGTTAGGCCTCACGGGGTGGGGGGTTAGTGTGGGAGGGTATGTAGGCCTCCTGAGTGGTGGGTGAGGGTGGGTTAACCCCTTAATGACTGTAGCGGTTAATAACCGCTATGGTGATTAAGAGGTTAGGGGACATTACATTGGATGTTTTCATTCTTGTGTCTGTTTTGCAGCAGCAGAGGGGTCATGAACAGGATGAAGATGAGGATGGCCTTCATCGTGGCAGCCGGACATGGGTGAGTGCTATATGTATTTAATGTATTGATTGGTGTTTATGTATTTAAAATGGCACATTCACTATTATCCATTTGTGGATAATATTAATTGTGCCCATAACTATACTGTATGTGTTAAGGGGGGGGGGGGTATTTATTTAAAGTATGTATGTGTTTTGACATTAATTTGGGGGGGGGCACATAATTGGTACTGCATGCCTGCGGGTAACACCCGAGGGCCCCCGCTGGCCTATAGTATCATTGATGTGCATATATGTGTATGTTAGGGGTTATAGGGGTTGTTGGGGTAATATATATATATATATATATATTTATATTTATTTATTTAGATATATTTATTTATTTATTTAGTGTGGGGCTGTTGTGTGTGATTTTTTTTATTGTGGGTAGCGGGTGTGTGTGAAGGGGGTATTAGCCCCAACGGTTGTTGTTTAGGGCTTGCAGGTGGGTAGCGGGAGGCCTTAACCCCTTCATGACCGTAGCGGTTTTAACTGCTACGGTCGTGAAGGGGTTAAGTGCACCCGCAACCCCCCCGCAAGCCCTAAACAAACAACAAGGGCCAAATACCCCATTTACCCACCCCCTGCTATCCACAATAAAGCTGGCACGGTGGGTTAACCCCTTCATTGCCTTAGCGGTTAGCCGCTAAGGTAATGAAGTGGGCTTTACATGCATTTTTCCTGCCTCGGATGCATGCCGGGGGGGCTCCGGTGCTGGTATCAGCTCCGGAGACCCCCGGCATCAATCACAGACAGGAAAAAGGCCTGATTTTTTCTAAGTGTCGCCCTTGCCGATGCTTCTCCCCACCGACCCGCCAACTTTGAACTGGCGGGACGATTTGCCAAAAAAATGGCTTTTCGAGTCTGCCGATCAGCTCCGATAAGAACCAAAAACAGGATCGGGGCTACTAGAATACAGCCGATTTAAAAAAGTGGCGAAAGGTGCCGAAAAGTGGCTTATCGCCAGCCGCCTGCCGATAATTTTTTATCGGGGACAAAAAATGCAGATTTTGGCAAATTATCGGCGCTTACTGAATACCAAAGGCATTTTGTGGCGATAAAAAACTTTTCGGCGCTTTGTGCATAGAGCCCATAGTGGCATAAAACACAATCCCATGAGATCTATGAAATAGCACCCAAATCCCCTTATATGCATCCAGCTTCCATCCAGAGCGCTTGAAACAAATGCTACCATTTTCACAAAAGATCGGAGCAACGCGCATTGTAGACAGGCAAACTAAATTAGATGATACTTTAAAAGAAATTGAGGAGAGATTTGTAGAGAGAGGACATAAATGATCGGAAATAATCACAGCAATTAATTAACCTCCAAATCAAGCTTTAAAAAGGTGATCGTTTGACATTTGTCAGTAAGTGTACAACGGCCAGTGGTTTTATAAAAAAAAAAAACACTCAAAAAACACTGGAGAATATTACAGACAGATGACATTTTGAAGGATGTCTGCAAGGATCGCCCACGGTTTGCTTATAAACGAGGGGAGAATTTAAAAGACATTTTAATTAAAGCTGATAATCAGAAGCATTATACTACTCCACATTTCTTAAGTGCACCTAAGGCGGGTTGCTTTAAATGCTACGGATGTAGTATTTGCAATAGTTTGAATACTGGGGATCAGTTCAATCACCCCAGTGGCAAATTATTTAAAATAAAAGAACCTATCACATGTACAACTACCAATATAGTGTATATGATCAAGTGTCCATGTGGACTGTGTTATATTGGTAAAAGCAATAGAATGCTTAAAGCAAGATTCATTGAACACAACAGCAAAATCTGTCATTGTGCCGAGGATACTGCTCTTATTAAACATTGCACCGAGTTTAATCATACAGTATCCTCATTAAAATTAATGGGGATCGAGCATGTAAAAAAAGCTAAGGAAGGTATAGACAAAGATAATCTATTGCTGCAGCGTGAATCCTTTTGGATTCACATATTAGATACGGTATATCCCTATGGACTGAATGATTTTCTATCATTGGGATGTTTCATTGAGGATAGATAATTTTCTTATTCTTAGCCATAGGTTGCTGTCACTGTCTGCTGATATGGATTAAAAGCTATAAAGTCAGTAAACCTCTGGGACTATGGATTGAGTAGAATGATTTTGATGAATTGCAAGAAAAGACAAACCATTTTTAATTTTATCAGTACTTTTATTTTCATTAGTACTTATCTTTTTTTCACTGAGCACAGTAGGGTTAAGTATTTGTTTTAATGCAATCTGACTACATTAGCTATAGCTGATTCACCCTTCCTTTCTCTTTCTTTTATGTACTGGGACCTTGTGATGACAAAGGTATCAGTTTTTCTCCCCGACAACCGGAGTTTAAGTGTTGTCCATGATTGCGATACATCGAGGGACCAGAATGACGTGATGAAACGCCCCATATGAGCAGGAAGAGTGAGAGATGCCAAAAGAAGAGGAAACGCATGCGCAGTGGCCGACACACAGAGTGCGATACATGCGTTCCAAACAGAACCCAGATGCAGGAAATCAGTACATGCGCATGCGCAGGGATTGAAACGCATAACGCGATGAGTGCGTTCCATGAAAGGGGACCCGGATGAACCATTCACATGGATGACGGCACGAGACAGGCATCAGGAGTGGTGTAACGGCTGAGATGGGATTATATGATTATCTGATTGCAAGTAAAGGACCCGGATGAGACTTTTGTGATATACAACACATGGAGGTTATTGTGGGCTACCCAGGAATAGAGATAAGGGTGTTTCCAGCAAATAAGTATATTATCAAGACTAATTGAACAGAAAGCATTATGGGGGTTTGGGTGCTATTTAATGGATCTTATGGGATTGTGTTTTATGCCACTATGTCACTTGATAAAGACCGCTAAGGTCGAAATGTTGTGTTTGGCTCAATAAATAAGTTTTGTTAGCTCAAATCGGTTGTGCCCTGTGTTCCTTCTGCTACTACTGTACATGCACTGGATTGACAACAGGCTATCATTCAAGCACGAGAGCACCGGTAATTGTATCTATGGTTATACTCTATTTTTAGGTGTGCAGCATTTATCTTACATGTCTGGTTTACCTCGATATGGAAGGGAAGGGGAGGGTTAATTCCCACTTGTGATGCTAACCAGGAGTAGGCAATGTTTGATCATGATATAAAAATATAAACATCTTCATAGCATAGGACAGTTCATAAGACTCAGGATTCCAGAAAGTCCAATGTTAAACACACTCCCATAGATTATGCCACTAGCCATATAGGTAAGTCTTTTGTGGTGGTCTAGGTAACCGTGTGCAGGACTGATCACATAAATGAAGTAAATGGATTACTCACTGCTGACCTTGGGGATATCCTGGTCCTGTCCTGCGTGCTCCTACCAAGGAACAATTGAAGAGAGTTTACCTCGATGACATCATTGTGTTCGGGAAGACCCTAGAAGAACATGAGGAACGCCTCCTGAAGGTGTTGGATAGATTAGGCAAAGAAGGCCAGAAATTATCCCTGGATAAGTGCAGGTTCTGCAGAACATCCGTAACCTACGTGGGTCACATCGTGTCGGCAGACGGAGTGGCAACTGACCCGGCCAAGGTCGAAGCCATGGTAAACTGGCCGATACCAGATGGAATTGAGATCCTTCTGAGGATTTTGTGGCTATTACCGTCGCAACGATGAAGGATATTCCAGTAAAGCCTAGGCCCTTAATAACTTACTCAAGGTATGTCCAGAGGAACCTCGGCAGAGAACCACATCCCCGCGGACCCCGTTCGGCGACAGGTGGACATCGGCTTGTGAACACACTTTGATCGGGCTCAAGAAAAGTCTGACGGAAGCCCCGGTCTTGAAACGGTCTTATGCCGTTCCAGAGAAATCTTATGTCCTACACGTAGATGCTAGCTTTTATGGACTGGGGGCAGTGTTACACCAGAAGTATTCGTCCGGCTTACGACCAGTGGATTATGTGAGTCGAAGCTTGACTCCTAGTGAGAGAGACTCACAAGAGAGTACACAAATTAGAACTCCTTGCCTTCAGATGGGCTGTGGTTGAAAAGCTGCATGACTATCTATACGGGGTCTCCTTTGAAGTAACGTTGGACAACAATCCGCTGACCAATATCCTAACGACAGCAAAATTGGATGCCACCGGCCATAGATGGCTGGCCGCTCTATCCAACTATCAGTTCACCTTGAAGTATAAGCCCGGACCTCTAAACATAGGAGCAGATGCCCTATCTAGAAGACCGGGGCTGAGCACGACATCAGATGATGGCCCCTGGGAAGAAATCCTTGGACCAGGAATGAAAGTAATGTGTTCCACCATGGCTATTGTAGACGATAGAGTGGCATTCTCCGAGTTGCGTGTTGCTGATTCCTTGGGATGCCGGCCGCAGGCTCTTCTCGCCGCTTACTGTAGCCCCAGACGGATAGGAAATCCTTCCAAACACGCTCCTAACATGGAAGGAGATAGTGCCGGCGTAGATAAACGATCCAGTGGCTACCGCTGTCCATGAGGCATTACATCAGAATAATCCCTCCTTAGTAAAGCAGGCCCCCACTAATACTGTCACCATTCTGATGAGGGAGTGGGACAAGTTTGAGATTGATCATAGTCTCCTTTATCGAGTCGTCCCTTATCACAATCACCCGGATAGATGACAGCTGTTCCTATCCCGAAGTATGCAGTACCATGTCATAAGATCTCTACACAATGACCATGGGCATTTGGGAGTGGACAAAACATTCAGTTTAATACGAGACCGATTCTTCTGGCCCAAAATGAGGGAGTCCGTGGAGTGGCATTGCACAAGATGCTTGCGGTGTCTCCAGAGAAAGATACTGCCCACTCGTGCAGCCCCAATGGGCCACCTAAAAAGCTTTGCCCCCCAGGACTTAGTCTGCATGAACTTCTTGTGTATCGAGCCCGACTCCAGGGGCATCGGCAATGTGCTGGTAGTGACCGATCATTACACCTGCTACTACTCCCAAGCGTTTCCAAACAAAGACCAGAAAGCTATCACTGTAGCCAAGGTACTGTGGGACAAATATTATGTGCACTACGGTCTGCCAAACCGAATGCACTCTGACCAGGGAAGAGACTTTGAGAGCAAGCTAATCAAGGAACTTCTCAAGCTATTAAACATTCAAAAGTCCAGGACTACTCCCTATCACCTTGAGGGGACGCTCTCCCTGAAAGATTCAATAGAACACTGTTGGATATGTTAGGCACCTTAAAAGCATCTAAAAATGGAGAATGGAGCAAGCACATTGAGGCAATGGTGCGTGCATACAATTGCACTCGGCATGAATCTACTGGGTATACGCCCTACTTCATGATGTTCGGCAGAGAAGCTCGACTGCCTGTAGACATCCGCCTCAGGGTATCTACCGATGGGGTACCCAATGTGGCGCACTACCACTATGTGAAGCGACTACAAGATAGTCTGCACTATTAGCCGAAAGGGCCACAGCCCAGTTAAACGCCAATAACAAGCGGAGGTATGATCATAAAGTTCACTATCGGGAACTTCAGCCTGGAGACACTGTTTTCTTACGTAATTTGGGAATTCCTGGCAAGCATAAGCTGGCCGACCGATGGAGAGAAGAACATTTTGAAGTAGAGTCCCATCTGCCAGGCCTCCCTGTGTATCGCATACGTGACATCAATGGCAGGGTAAAGGTTTGGCATCTAAACCATCTATTGCCCATACCACAGGTGGGTGATGACGGCTCAGAACCAGAGACTGTAGTAAATAACTCTGAGCCCAGTGAATCTGCACACACTCTCAGTCTCATGATCAAGAGCGATCCAGAAATTGGGACCGTAACTTCAACTGACCAAACCCAAGACTGGTGGGCACCTCCTGAAGGAGAACCGGGTAATGGGCCTGAGCCTCAATTACCCTCACCCATGGCTTTGGCAAGCCGTTTTCTCAACCCCAGCAGTCCCAGCTTTGTGCCTAATAGAGACTTTGTTCCGCCCGATTCATCTGCTAATAGAGAAATGGGGCCTCAAGTCCCAGAACATCTCTCAATTGATGAAGTTACAGAGACTGAGACTGAGACTCGTCGAAGTCAAAGAGTGAGGCGTCCACCCACTAGAGTGGCTTACGATCAATTAGGGGCGCCCCACTATGAGTCTCAGCCGCCGGCTAAAGCTAAACTTGCCTCCGTCATAATATGTTTACCGAACTGTATCATATTGTTTAGAGTCAATTATGATAAGTTGTACGTATCATGTCCTGCATTTTTATTATATAACTTAGACAGTTTAATGCTATACTCCAAGCGAGGTCGTTGATGGTTTCACCAGGGGGCGGATGTAGCCATGTCCCGTCAGCCTCCCCGGTTCCCCCGCACTCTCTTCCTTACCTCCGCTGCTGCCGGGTGGTTGAGTGTTGCGGGCGGGCTCGCCAGCGGCCCCTCGCAGGGCGCCGCCATTTGGATGGGTGTATAGCACACGCGCGAGGGCTCGTGCAGGTGCGGAGAGTGTGTGGCGGCCAATGAAGGGTTGCACATGCACAGTGTTGTGAGCGCACACGTCGGCCCATAGGAATAGATTCCGCGGAGACTACAAGCCCCATAGGGCTCAGGGGCAAAGATACCATGTGACGCCATGGAGCCAATCGCCCAACTATGTTTCCTGAAACAGGAGATAGATATTCGCGCACTGGAATAGGAGGAGCCAGAGAGAGCTGAGAGAGGATAGGGGTAAGAGGTGTGTGCGCAGTGGTTTGTGACCCTCTGCAGTAGGCCAGATATCCCCCTAGGCCCCAGCTAGGCCCCGACTCACCAGAATAGATTGTGGCTACTACAGGGACAGGCCCTTAGGTAGGGACCCTGCCCCTTTAGATATATATAGTACAGGAAAACAGCTGCTACGCTGCGTGACCCTGATACCAGTGGTCTGGGACCAGACTACTGTGGCAGAATCAGAGACTATCATCAAGGTGGGACACTCAAGCGGGATACCACCCTTACAGCTGTTGGATATCACAATCACGTTGTGATTGGCAGGTATTTCAAATGGGTGTGGGAAGGTGTCTATAAGAACATCACTCAGAGACTCATATTCACTTTTTGATAAAGCACCCTGCGTGTGAAACATGTTAGAGTGACTGTATCAGTGCTTTCTTTGTCCATGTTTTTTATCTAAATAAATCCCTCTGATTATTCATTCATCCCTTCGCTGTGCACCGGTTTGTACCCTGCTGGGGAGTTGTTCATATACTACATGCAGATACCAGGGAGCACGCCAAGCAGAGGATCCACTATGCTGTGTTTATTTGGCAACTACAAGCCACCATACCTTTACTTCATCCATTGAGAGAGATGACATCACGCAGCTTGGGCAGAGAGGTCTGAGGGTTCTGACGCTGAATACTTCTGGCTGTGACGCGGAGTGTGAGAGCCGCTACAGAGCTGAGTTTAGCAACGTGGGAGGCGTGGACACCACACTCGACATCAACAGTGCCGTGAGAGATGTGCCAGTCGAGGATTACTCCCTGATGTAAGGCGTGCAACAATTATTTGCTATACCAGGCGCTCCCCCCCTCTCCAGCAGCCCATTTGCCAAGTCGTGAGTACTATTACCCATTGATGGGTGTTCTGTTACTATACAGCGGAACTTCTGCCTTATTTTCTTATCTGTGAGTGACTCTTGAGCACAATATGCTCTGATATCTTTCTACCACCCTAGGCGGAGACGTACAAACCGTGGAGGACATCGGCGGATCCCTATCTGGGTCATTGTCGGTGCGCCCGGGTGCAGAAGCACCCCGCAGGTACTTTACAGAAAGTGCACCAACTATAACTACACTCAAATTAGTGGGCAGCGCAGTCACACACAGTGGGCTTGGGTGTGGGGCATTTTGGGACTGGGGCTCTCAGGACACGGTGTGGGTTACACGGTGGTGGGATACAGCCTTGCGAGGTGTGTGGGTAGTTGTACATTTAGTCCTATAGAGTATAGACGTTATAGAGTATAAGATATATGTGTTCCAGTAAAGGCCTTTCTATTTTACATTGTGTGTGTGTTCATTGTTTGGGATCCCTCTCACGTGGAGGCGCTGCACCAAAGTTGTAAGTATATCGCCCCAGACTCTCCGTGGCGGAGGCTTAGGCCCCTGTGAGCCAACAGGTAAAGGGCAGCACCAGTAGCCATCTTGTTTAAGGGGAAACAGGGCTACATATATTCTCATTCTCTCTCTCTCTCTATCTCTCTATCTCTCTATCTCTCTATCTATCTATCTATCTATCTATCTATCTATCTATCTATCTATCTATCTATCTATCTATCTATCTATCTATCTATCTATCTATCTATCTATCTATCTATCTATCTATCTATCTATCTATCTATCTATCTATCTATCTATCTATCTATCTATCTATCTATCTATCTATCTATACCATCCCACCAGATATAGCAACAAGTAGATAGAGAATTGTCCGTAAATTCGGATACATTTGAATTTAAAGGGCTGTAGGATGCCTGTTCAGTGCGCACCCGCTCTGAAGCCGGCGTCACGTGTGATCTAAGTTTGAACAGACATAAAGATTGTATTGCAATTTCAATTTTGATCCCTTGTATCTGTTGATATATTCAGTATATGTGCACCCCCCCACAGAGGTGGAAATTCTGTGCAGGAATCGTTAGTGCTTTTGTACTTTATGCAAGGAGTGTTAGAAATCGTTTTCTCAATGGTTTTTTTTTTATGGAGAATGATTTGCAGATAAAGCAAAGAAAGGGATTTAACATCAATGTGACATCTATTTTGTAGAGCGAGATTAATTTGACTTCTTTCTGTTTTCAGCGCATAAACCCAACTATTAAATCCTTCAGTGAATATTGCAAAGCATTGTGTTTTAAATCTGAGCAGTTAGACTATAACACACTCATTATACTCATCTACTATGGTTACTATTTTGTATGTATTCATTGCTTTCCATCAAAATAATCTCCTTTGTTAAACAAAAACAGATTGAATATTTATACAGAATCATGCTGCTGTTTATGTAAATGATCTGATCACACGGTATGTAACTAGTAAGAATCAGTACCATCATTTGGAACTGTAAGGGGGTCACCCCCGGTTCCCCTGATCTTACTTTGCCCCCTGCCTTACCCCTGTGGCAGTGGAGGAAGGGGACGGCGACTTCTCCCGGCGGGCCCCGCCCTCTTGGTTATGGCGCGAGTTTCGCCCATGCGGAAGAAAGATCGCGCACGCGGTCCCCATAGAAAAGAGCTTTGCCCAGGACTACAATTCCCAGCAGCCTCTGGGGACTGCACTTTCACCCTTGTCACAGGCAGCATTGAAGCCAATAGAGCTGGCAGCTTCTCATGCTGCAGAGTTGCAACAATGTTGTGTGCAGACAGGGTTTTTGTCAGTTGGAGCAGGCTAGTCAGTGAGAGACCGGAGCAGCCCAGGGAAGGAGGTAGGGTACAGGAGTCAGGGACTCCCTGTACTAGGCCAGCACCCCCAGGGCCCGAGATAGCTCAGCTCCCCAGTAAGGTGAGTGTTGCCAGGGACAGCCCTCAGGTTAGGGACCCTGCCACTTACATTAGTGGGAGCTGGGAAAGAAAGGTTACAGAGAGTTGGAGTCAGGGAGCTGTGAGGGAAGGAAGGGTGCGGGGAGCGAGTGCAGCTCCTGCCCCATATAGGTACCTACACCCCAGGTAGGCCCCAACTCCCCACTAGCTTAGTGGGTAAATGCTTAGGGAGGCCCAAGATAGGGACGCTGCCCTTAGTATAGAGTGTTGCCTTGTCAGAGTCACGGCTGTTAGTGCTGTGAGGTCTGACAGGCAGGCACCATGTTGCGCAGCACGTTGGCTGCAGCATCCAGTGAGCTACAGCTTGCTGCTGTAGGCGCTGGGACTCGTTAGGTCTTAGTAAGTACAGTCAAGGCTGGGAAGAGTTAGGGGAGTGGGGCAGGTTATTAACCCCGGTAGGCCTCTAGGAGTTTTCCCCAAAGCCACTTTAGGTTGCGGTACCACAGGGACAGGCCCTAGGTTAGGGTTCCTGTCACGTTAGTACCAAGTGTTAGTTAGGGACTCAGCGGACGCTGCGGTTCCTGTAAAGCGGTTCGGACCCACGTTGGGGTCCGCAGAGACTATTCCAGAGGGAGACCGCCCTGGCGGTCTGTGTACAAAGGAGTTCGGTTGGAGGATCAGACGGATTCATCACACGTCTGACCCTTTGCGAAGCCAGTTGCTGATCCGAGTACCGGAGTGCTCGGCAGGTACCATACAGTCATAAGTGCACCAACGGGCCCCTTAGTGTAACTGTGACTGCGCAGTCACCCACGTTCTCTCCAAGAGTGCGGGACATTGTGTGGGATTCTCGGGACACTGGGTGGGATCACCTGGTGTTGGGGAAGCGTCCTGCGCGACGTAGTAGGTGTCTCCTCTAGAGAGGGACACATGTTATATTATTGTATTGCCGTGATATGTTGTTTGCATGTTAGTAAAGTCCTTAGTTATTTTACCTCACCGTGTATGTTATTATTGATTGTCCTGCGAGGAACCACTCCCCCTCTGGTGGGAGCCATCGCAGGTGGAGGCGCTGAATTGAGTAAGTGGTTACCCCTAGTATAAATGTCCCAGGTTCCCCGTGGCGGAAGCTCAGCCCTCCTGTGAGCCAACAGGTAATGCACCACACCTATGGTAACACCGTATGTTCCTTGCACCCACATCAGATCTGCGATTGGGGGGGGGGGAATACCCGTTACAGAACATTTCAGGATTTGTTTAGTGATTTATACAATCATACCAGTAGCTTCTTATCCAGGATTATTGTGCAATATGAATTCTAAGAGCTTCTGCCTGTGGCTTTTGTTACCATTTCCCCCTGCCCTATAATTACTGTAGAAAGCATGCAGCATCTTCAAGGTGTCAAATGTTTTAAATTTTCGAATAACAATAATAAAAAATCGTCGCATAGAAAATTATTTGCAGGTTTTTACTTTTCATGTATTCAATTTAAAGACTGGATGTATCTGTAGCTATGAGGTTTAAAGGACTATTGTAATCTTCTAGTTCTAATTATGTCCAGACTACTCTATGCTTTTGTGACACCCCTATCCGCCCCCCCCGCTCCCAGCATGAAAGAGAGGGTGTACAGTAAAAATGAGTAAGTCCCAATTGTGTATTTGTCCCTTTATGCAGGATTTGTGCTTGAAATGGGTGTACAGTACGCGGGTTGCTCAGTGGTTACCTTAAAGCTGCAGTTCAAGCAATATCCTACATGTGTGTTTTGTCTAAATTAATCCGTTTTGTACTATGAGAAAATACTTGAAGCATTTAAAACAATTAAAGACATTTTTATTATATAAGGATTTTTGTTCCTATAGCCAGGGCTGCCAACAGAATTAATGGGGCCCAGGACAAACATTTTAAGCAGGGCCTCCCCCGTGTGTCGGAGGCATTTCACACCTCACGAGCCCCTCTCTTTCCCCCCCATCTTCCCATGTATTTCTCTCCCTTCCGTCTCACCCCCTCTCACTCTCCCGCCTCGCATGTATGGGTATGTCCCATAGTACTTATCTTTCCCTTGTTATATCTGTTATGTAAGCCCTGGTAGCTACAGGCAGTAACAGGGCTCTTGACCCCCTCTTATGCCCCTCTTGTGAGTGATGGAAGTAAGGTGGTGACTCATGGCCTGTGTAAGCCTATCAGGGATAGGTATAGTCCATGAGCCCACCCCTTCCAGAGTCTTCCAGGAGGATATGGAAAGTTAGCCTCAGTCTGCTTCCTGCTCCAGTGAAGAGAGGAAGAAAGAGCTGTGAGTTTCTCCCATGGCAGGGATGAGCATGCTCACCCTCAGTCCAGAAAGAGAACATCAGGCTCAGCCACCAAGGCCTGTAAGACTAGGAACACAGTATAAGGGTCTGCACACAGCCGGCACCTCGCGCTACAAGCATCTCCAATACGCTATTAACTCCTCACTCAAGCTCCACTAAAAACATAAATTACTCACTGTTACAACCTTAGTGTGTGAAACCTTGAGCTGCAGACGGCTCACACTGTCCCTGTAAGACTAGGGCCTGCACCATCTAGAAGTCTGGGACTTCCAGGACCTTGCACCACTGCAGGTAGAACTGCAGTGGCTGCTACCATGCATACCAATAAAGACCATTGTTCAACATACACTCCTGTCTGAGAATCAGTCCTTGGGCAGGAGGGAGAAGAACGCAGTAGTGGGGTCTGACTTCCGGACACCCTGGGACCCACTACAGCTGGAGGTGCTGACACCAGAGAAAGAACTACAGAGAACAAGAACCCAAGCCTGTCCTGGTCTCCACAATACAGCAGACAGCTCAGTATCTCCTGCTCCAAACAGGTATTGCACCACACACACGTAGCATAGGCTGTGCAATCTCCCAATCTCCCAGAGGGTGGGGGGAGGGGAACAGTGCTACACATTTCTCTCCTCTGCGTCTCACTCTTACTCCCTCTTTTCCTCACTCACCCCCTCTCTCCTCTCCCTCCGTCAATTACCCCATACTCACTCACGGTGGAAGGGGCTGAGGAGCATGGCTGGGGAGAGCGCGAGTTAAGGCCCGGCCGCTCGGGGCCCTACTGCAGGGGGAGCAAAAATTACAGCAATTTTTTTTTCAGACACTTTTTTTTACACGGACCCGGTGGCCACGGGCCGGGTACCCTGAGTCACCGGGCCCGGGATGCCAACACCGGCTGCCCCCCCCTGTTGGCGGCCCTGTCTATAGCAACCATTTAAAAAGTCACATCCCCTTCCCCTTCTAAAACAGCATCACCTTTTTGAACCCTGCACTCTCTAGCAGTGACCCAATTGAATCCAGTGTCTTCCTGGTCACATGATCTTTCTCACAGAACTTTGGCTGCAGCAGAAGAGGACCCAGGATGCATTTAGTGAACCCCGAGCCGAATCTGCAGTGATTGATTACAGGAGAACGTATTGATCAGCAACTTAGCTAATCACGTGTCAGTGTGTAGATTGTATTGATGCACAAATTGAATGATTTTTTTAAACGACAGCTTGAACTGCAGCTTTAATCTTCTCAGGGCTGAGGATCCACGCTGGCTCTTGATGAGGAGTATAAATAATAGAACAGGGCGCCAGAAACTTTTAACTGTCTTAATTAACAGATGATGTTCTTCACATGCATTACAGAATTCATGGAGAAGTACATTTCTTCAGTTACAGATGGATATACTCTGCAATAGTTAGTCTCCCCTTTTGGGAGCCTGTACTGCCAGGTTCCTCTAATCCTAGGGAAACCTATGTAACCCCCTGCCTAGGGAAACCGTGGGCAATTACTCGTGCTGATGTTACCTGTACACTCACAGGAGGCCTGAGCCACTGCTTCTGAGAGCCTGGGTGAGCTCTCTCTCTCATTTAGTGCAGCGCCTCCACCTATGAGGGATCCCAGCATTGGCGGGATGACTCCTCATAGGAACCAATACAAGCAGTAATAACAATATCCCACCAGATATAAATAAATATATATATATATATATATATATATATATATATATAT
>WSYH01006273.1:0-39196 GCA_036426205.1 Ascaphus truei
TTCCCCCCCTCCCACACCTTTCCCCCCCTTCCCACCACCCTTCGCCTTCCTGCCCGCCTTCCTGCCTTCCCGCCTCTGCTTTCGTGCCCACCCGCCTCTGCCTTTCACCTGCCCTTACTCCGCCCGCCTCTGCCTTTCACCCACCGCCTCACAGCCGCTGCATGCACTCAACAGACACCCGCCACACTCGACACATACCTGCCGCCACACACACCTGCTGCCTCCCGCCCCTACGCACCGACATCACTGACCCACCGCCTCACACCCTAGCAGGACCCCCACTCACAGAGAGCACTCACAACCCACGTGCCACCTGCCGCCTCACACCCTAGCAGGACCCCACTCACAGACAGCACTCACAACCCATGTGCCACCCGCCGCCTCACACCCTAGCAGGACCCCCACTCACAGACAGCACTCACAACCCACGTGCCACCTGCCGCCTCACACCCTAGCAGGACCCCCACTCACAGACAGCACTCACAACCCACGCCCACCTTCCGCCTCACACCCTAGCAGGACACACGCCTCACATTTTTACATCTGTTATGTCACCAAAATATACATTGTACTGTGGTGTGTTTACAATAAACCATTTTTAAACAACATCGTATTACATTTTATTCCATCTTTCTTTTCAACATTATTATCCAACCTTTACAACAAATACTCACCTATTGTTCCACGATTTATAAATAATACTACCTATTACGCATTTACATCCCGGGCAACGCCGGGTCTCTCAGCTAGTATATAAATAAATTAAGAAACGTCTTATAAAAATTACTCAAACTCCTATACTGCATATGATCCACACTCGATGACATGGTTGTAAAAAGACATTTGAATCAAAAATATTAGAAATATTAAAAAAAGATTAAAAAATATTCTTGTTTCTGAAAAGAGGGGGGAGAAAAACAACAACAGGGAAACAGTTAAATATCTTATATAAAACATTGGTTCTTTAATAGCTCAGTATGGCCAATAAGATGATTCATTCCTTCAGTGAATAAAAACACTGAATTCCATTGAGGATCAAAAGTATCATGATGAGTTTAATTGAATGCTGCAATATCAAGGTCGACGTTAAGACCCGCAGGGGATAAGGTCTTTAATCGGTAAATCCAGAACGTCTCCCTCTGTCGGAGACGCCTTAATCTATCGCCCCCTCTCCAGTTTTCAGTGACTACCTCTAGTCCTCTATAGAGTAGTCCTGATGGGTCCCCCCCATGATTTTGGATGAAATGTAAGGGCACACTGTGAGTTGTCAGTCCTCTCCTTATGTTGCCCACGTGCTCCAGTATGCGGACCCTAAGACTTTTTGAGGTCCGGCCCACATACTGTAGTCCGCACGGGCATTCAAGCATGTATACTACAAAATTGGTTCTGCAGTTAATGAGTTGTTTTGTTTTAAAAACCTCTTTAGTGATATTAGAGCTAAAGTGTATTTTATCTGCCAATGCGTGTTTGCAGGCTTTACATTCAAAACACTTGAAGAAGCCCACTGGTTTTGGTAGCCAGTTCTTACTCTGGGTTTCTATTTCTTTCCTGTAAATACTCGGTACTAATTTATTCTTGATATTCTCTGCCCTTTTAAAAATAACACAGGGTGCTTCAGGCAGATGGTCTCTCAATACCATGTCTTTACACAACACATGCCAGTGTTTTTTTAAATCTTGTTGATTTTATAGGCTTCATTATTATATCTAGTTATGAAAGGCACCACGTAATTTGCGTTATCTCTTTTCTGTTTAGGGACCATCATTTGATCTTTATTTAGATGTAGGGCTCTAGAGTGTGCTTTTTCAATCACATCTGGTTTGTAGTGTCTTTCCTCAAATCTTGCTTCCAAGATTCCTGCCTGTTCTTTGAAGACCTCAATCTCTGTGCAGTTACGCCTGATTCGCCTGAATTGACCATATGGTATGTTGTTTAACCATCTATGGTGGTGGCAACTGCTGTTTAACAGAAAATTATTGGCATCAACTTCCTTGAAATAGGTCTTAGTCTTAATGACATTGTCTTCAATGTAAATGGTTAGGTCAAGGAAGTTGATGCTCTTGGTGCTTATCTCCGATGTGAAACTTAAATTAACACTGTTCTTATTAATGTGGTTTAAAAAGAGGTTAAGATCCTCTTCATCCCCCTGCCAGATGATAAGCACATCATCGATGTACCTCCTCCAAAGGACCAGGTTTGCTCCAAATGGGAGCTTTGTGTATATGAGTCCATTTCTTGATTTTAACGATTAAATGTCATTCTTTTAAACCCAACTGAAATCGTGCCTCACTTGTCCCCCTTCACTGCGGTACCGGGGAGAGACCCTGACTGATGACCAAAACTGGGAAGTAATTTCCTGTTGATGTCTCGCCCGAGGGCAGTCTCCCATGTCCGGTCACCTCATTTGGATGGGTTAAGTTAACCCCAAAGATACCTACCCTTCACAATTACTCACACTGGGCCGTGTGAGTATATATATATTGCTACTGTATATTCTATATTCCTATTGATTCACCTATACCAGCGCTTGGAAGGGCTAGAATTTTTCCACCAAAGATACCCATTATTATTTCTACTTACACATGGCCGTGTAAGTATATTATTATCTTGTGTAATTTGCCCCTTGTTCATCACATCAGAATATTGTTAGCTTCATACCGTCTGTTTATATTGCATATTCTTCTAATCCCATGCTCCCCTTATTTTTGTTTGTTTTTGGAACAAGGCTTAAATGTGTTTCTTTTTCTTTATTTCTGACCTGTAGCTGCCGGTACTCCTCCCAGACTTTGTCCAGCTGCAGCCGGGCCTTCTCATGGGCTGTGTGATTCAACACTTTGCAGGCATCAGTCATCTTGACCCCATAGCGCAGTGTAAGGCCATCCACTTGATGGACGGACACCTCTGTTTTTTGGCAAGCTGTGTCTTGAGCTCAGCAATCTGCGCCTGCAGCGCTGTGAGATACTATGATTTGTGTTCAGCTGTCAGCTTTAGCTCTTTCATTTTTAGGTGTTGTTGCAATTTCCACTCCTAAGTGAGAGATCCCTGGTTAAGTGCATCCTGCAATTCTCTTCTCAGGGCTTTTATCTCTTCACTGTGATCATGTTGAGCTCGCTTCCATGCATCCCTCATCACATCTTGGAGCTCTGCAAATTCCTTTGCTATGGTCTCAGCAGCTTGTCTTTTCCAGGTCTCTTTCTCTTGGGTGTACTGGCTGTTAGGGATGGAGCAGTGTCTGTGCTCCTCTAACTCTTGCTTCAGTGTCTGGACCGCCTTGTGCTCCCTCTCATACAGGGTTACCTGGGTTCTAAGCTCCTCCTCCAGAGAGGCTCTGGTTATGCTCAGTGTGGCCTTCAGCTCCTCATGCTGCTCTTTGGGGACACACTGGGTACTTAAATACTTTGCAGCATTTTTACCTTGTAGGCAGTCTGGAAACTTTCTTCCTGCAGAACTCGTTGCTTTTCCTCAGCATTCACCCATTTCTCTTTCGTGTCCTGCAGATGTGTATGCAGTTCTTGCAGCTGACTCTGTAGCATATTTTCTGCTTGTGTGCGCTGCTCCAGGGAGACACGTTCTTCTTGCAGCACTCTCTCTGCATCCTGCAGTGCTGTCTGCAATTCTAACTTTTCCTGGGCTTACTGTTTCTTCTCCTCTCCTAATTCATGGAGTTTCTTATCTCCTTCACTGACTTGGACATAGAGATTCTTGCACTCTTGGGTTACAGTTTCAAAACTGCTATTTAACCCTCTGAAGATCTCTCTCAATGAGCATAGTTCTGTGTTTAAGTGGTAACTCTTCTCCCGAACGACTTCCATCTCTTTTTTGAAGTAGCAAATCTCCTCCCGGGAGACTTTAAGCTCTGTATTAAGCTTGTCAATTTCCTTGATAGAGATTTCCAGGAATTCGGTACTTTTAGAAGCGAGGCGCTGATCCTCAGCAGCATCAGCATATGCCCTCTCTAGCTCACCTGACATGACATCCAGGTCACTCTCCAACTGGTGCTTTTCTTTTTCCTGGTGAACACACTTAGCAATTGCTGATAGGCAGCTCTGTAGTGCAGCTTTGGCTTCTTGCGCTTTATCTAAACGTCCATGAAGACAATCAATCTCTTTTCGTGCAGATTGAAGTGTCTGAGATAGGGCATCTTTTCCTTGATTAAATACTTCTTTCTTTTCCTTCTTATTCCTTGCTTTAAGAAGTTCTGAAGAATCAGTGGTACTGTGTTCACATTTACTGCTCAAGACTGTTTTTTGAGTGGGAGCCATAATTTCAGACATGGGGAAACCACACTTCCCAAGAAACCAGTAAAGAGGAAATTTGTCTTTAAAGCAGAAGCATAAGAATGAACAACAGAAATATTAGACACAGGGAGACAAGATACTGTAGGAGAGCTGACCCTTTTGAAACCTTAGCATCAGTCACGGAGATATCATAAATGCAAGGAAAAAACATAAACAGAGAAACCTGTAGTTAAATCTGAATCTTTAGAAATCAGGAGTAGGGATATCATACAGACAGAGAGAACCTGCAGTTAAATCTGAATCTTTAGAAATCAGGCATAGAAATATCATAGACAGCAGGAAACTACTACAGAGAAAACTTGCAGTTAGATCTGAAACTTTTGACATCAGACATAGGAATATCAGACAGAGAACCCTGCAGTTAAATCTGAAACTTTTGATATCAGGCGTAGGGACATCACAGGTTGCAGAGAAACAAACTTTAGGGGAACTTGCAGGTAAACCTGAAACCTTAGAACCAACCATAGGAAGAACTACAGATTGCAGGAAAAATCACAGCATGCAGTAACAAAATAATGGAAGCACTCTTGTCTTTTGAAATGGGAACCCTGTGAACAGCAGTGGTCCAACCAAGGATGCAGAGACAAGCCTTGTCCAGGGAATGAAAAGTCAGAGTCTAAAAAGGTGGCAACAGGTACTGCAAGGGTTAACCCAGGCACTGCACAAAAGAAAAATCTCAAAGAAGGAAAGGTGCACTAGTCTTTGCAGCAACAGTTCTAGTCTCAGCAAAAATGTTTTTCGTTATGAACGCAATAATTCTTGCAGAACATTTAGCAGCAACAAAAAAAAACCTTCAAGATCCCAACTGGGATTTCCAAAAAAGAAACGAAAGTACTTATCTTCATCCATGCGGATGTGGTCTGCAGCAGACAGGAAAGGGTGCAGGCAGAAGAAGAATCTGTTCCAGCGAGGTCCAGAAGTGTCCTTTGTTTTCTGTCACGGGAGACTCCTGTGGCGGGTAGGATCTCGGTGGCCGGAAAAGCAGGAGCGTAGTAGGGGTTACAATCAGAGGTCAGAGGCAGGCGGCAGATAGCGCAGTCAGGTAACAAGTAGAGGTCAGCAACGATAAGACTGGAACAGGACAGGGGAGCAGAGACAGGTCTGGGAGCAGGGACTGAGAACGAGGAGCAGGGAATGAGACCAGGGAAAAACAGGGACAAGCCAGATTACCAGCAAGGGCCTTTACTGCGAACAGAATCAAATACAGGTACAGGAACAGATCAGGATCAAAGACAGAGGCATGTGCATAGGAGTCTGACTTAAAACAAAGGCAAGGGAAACAGACAGGAAACAGAACTATAAGACAGAGAGAGGAGCAACAAGAAGACAGACAGACAGAGGAACCCAGAGCAAACAGAAGGCAGCAGCATACCCAGTGGACAAAAAAGCTATGGATAGGCAGGAGGTCTAGGCGACCCTGACAACCATTCGTGTTGGGACGTGGGTTGTGGTTTGGGCGAGGGGAGCGTGACAGTTCACGGGTAGCCAGAAACTGCTACACTGCGCCTACCATGGCATCACATATAAGGGGATCTCCCTGCCCCACCCACCGTTGAAGGTCCTGGGGTAACGCTCGAATGAAGCGGTCCAACACCACCATCTCAAGGATCCATGTCGGGCTATATACCTCTGGTTTTAGCCACTTGGACACTAGGTGAATCAAATCCCATAACTGGGATCTGGGCGGCTTCTGTTCCTGGTATCTCCACGTATGGTACCTCTGCGCACAAACTGCGGGAGTCACTCCAATCCTTGCAAGGATTTCGCTTTTCAGACAGTCATAGTCTGCTGCGGCTTTTTCGTCGAGGTCACAATATGCTTTTTGGGCTTTCCCCAGTAAAAGGTGTGCGATAATCCCAGCCCATTTGGAGCGGGCCCAACTTTCCCGGGAAGCAATTCGCTCAAAGGACCGGAGGTATCCTTTGACGTCATTGTGCGGCGTCATTTTCTGCAGGTACACATTTGCCTGGATGGGCCGCGCCGGGGCCATACTGGACAAGTCCATTTTAATCTGGTCCAGCTGCTCAATCAGCTGCTTCTGTGTTTCTGCGATAACGTCAAGCTGGGCTGCAAGTATCCGGTTTGTCTCGCGTTGTGCAGCCGTGCTTTCCTGTCCCTGTTTGTTAGCTTCTTGCTGGATAGCGGTGCTGTGTACTAAGGCCTTCACAACATCCTCCATAGTGACAGCTACCGCGTCGACAGTATCCACCGGTCGCAATCTGTAGCTCCGCCCCTTTTACAGGGTGTTCGACATCCCACTTCTAAAACCACGTGTGGCAGGATGGCCGTGGTAAGTGAGGAGACAAGACAACTTTTCTGGTGAAATAGTGCTGGTGTCCAAAAAAAGGTAACTAAAACAATGGGTACTCTGTCCCTTTAAAAACAAAAACAAAAACCTAACCCCTGGTCGGGGCACTGACTAAACAAAAGTGCAGGCTATCTTCAGTACCTGGCTGGCTAGCTAACCTAGTCCAGCCCAACAATGTTCAACAAAACCAGTTGGCTCCTTACCTGAGAGCTTTATTCCCCCTTGGGACAGGATAAATCTGAGCAGCCTGTGTCTGTCTGTCAACACTCCTGTGTCTTCTCTCTGTGCCTGAGAGAGACTGCTGCCAAAAGAGGCATTTCCTCTTCCTGTTTTAAAGCAGGTGAACTAGCTTTATTTGAATCACCTGTGGACTGCTTAATAAGCTGGGTTAACCCCTCGTCTACTGGAAAGCATGCATACTGCCATCTCCTACTAACATACAGTATACAGAGTCAATGAGTATATACGTAAAGATTGACGCTCATACACCTTGATAAAGTCCCGTGGGACGAAACATGTCGGTGTGTGGGCTGTGTTTCTGTCCCTGTGCACTTATTCAATAAACCACCCTCAGTTTTAGAACGGAGTTGTGCCCTTCATTCATTTTTTCTACAGGAACCTTCCTGCAGATTTTCAACCCAGCTGTGCTCCTTGCTTCTCTACATACAGAGTCAATGACCCTGTCACATATCCCCCTTCCCAGCGTAACGTTACTGAGTGGAGCGGCCCGTGCACCGAGACTGCGCACCCTAGAGAGTGCATCAGCATTACCGTGCAGTATGCCTGGCCGATGTTGGACCGTGAAGTTGAAAGATTGCAACGACAGAAACCAACGGGTAACTCTCGAGTTCTTTTCTTTATTTCTATGCATCCACTGTAGGGGTGCGAGATCTGTAACGAGCGTAAAAGACCCGCCTAAAAGGTAATACTTCAATGTGTCTGTTGCCCACTTTACGGCCAAACACTCTTTTTCTACTGTGGCATATCTTTGTTCGTGGGGACACAATTTGCGACTTAAATAGAGGATCGGGTGTTCCTCTTCTCCTACAAACTGGGAGAGTACTCCTCTGAGACCTACTTCGGAGGCCGTGTCAAACTATGTATATACATACATTCACGGACACTGAATGGGGGTATTCTATGTGATTATTTTATGTAAATGCATTGTATTTTATGCTCCATTATTGCCCCTGTATGTTATGTTTATCTATCTATATGGATAGACATAAAGGGATAATAATTTATTGTTTTGCTAATGTTTATGTTCTTTTCATGTATGTTCTTTTCATGTATTAATCAGCTTTATTTTGTCATTGTTGTGAATAATGTAATTTGTATTTAGTGACAGGTTATTTGTAATGGCTTATTTCTGGTAGTTAGATTAGAATGATGGTGGTTACTTTAAATTAGAATTCTTTTGGCAATGGTCTGGCTTTAGTAATTGAATATGGAATTGTATAATTGATTTGTATTGTATTGTAATTGTTTGAGGAAATGGATTAATTGATTGATGCTAATTGTATTGATGTTGCTTAGTTTCTATTTGATTTTCATGATGGCATTGCTGGTTAGGGGACATTGTTCATAGTATATTTTATTGTTACATATATTTAGCATAGTGTTACATGATGCACAGATTAATTGCATCATGTACACAATCAATGCAATTGTGTGACATTTCATATACATTTGTGTAGCTGCTGGTTTGTTGGGTTATACAGTATTTACAATCGATGCTGGATTTATTGTAACATGCAATGTGGTGATTTTAAGATTAAAAATTCATGTTTTGATTTATGCATGTTTTATGTGTTTCATAATGGGCAAACAGACCTCCAGAACCTGTATGAAACAAGTTGTTGGTAACCTGTAGGTCTGTGAGGTGACCCATCAGGCCCACCGGGGTCTCACGTTGGCATGGATTATGAACCCTGTATGTAAAAGAATAAATCATGTATTTATGGGGGGGCACAGGGGGTGGGTTATGTATTTAATAAATAGAATGATGTTTATTGTGGGGCAGTGTATTGTTTTTATTGTGGGTACTGGGGGTGGGGGAAGGGGGTATTGGCCCCAAGGGTATGTCGGTAGGCCACCCGGCTGGGTAGTGGGTTAGGGTGGTTAGGACTCACGGGGTGGGGGGTTAGTGAGGGAGGGTATGTAGGCCTCCCGAGTGGTGGGTGAGTGTGGGTTAACTCCTTAATGACTGTAGCGGTTAATAACCGCTATGGTGATTAAGGGGTTAGGGGACATTACATTGGCTATTGTGATTGTTGTGCATGTTTTGCAGCACCGGAGGGGCATGGGCAGGATGAAGATGAGGATGAAGACGACCTTCATTGTGGGTGCCTGTAAAAGGTAAGTGTAATATGTTTTTACTGTATTTATTGTAGTTTATATGTATTTAAAATGGGCAAATGCATTTTTATCCATATGTGGATAATAGTAATTTTGCCCATTACTGTATAGTATGTGTTAGGGGGGTGTATTTAGTTATAAATATTGTTTATTATTTTTGGAGGTGCAACATTGGTACCGCAGGTCCGTGGGTACCCCAGGACTCCCTCGGGGACCCCGGGACGGCCGCGGGGACCCCTGGACTCCCACAGGGATCCCCGCAGGGACACCCGATTGGTGAGCCAGGGACCCCCGCGGGGTCAGCAGGGGCACCCACGCGACCCCTGGGCTCCCTCGGGGACCCCCGCGGGGTCAGCCGGGGATACCCGCCGGCCTGTTGTATGGGTGTTGCGCATGCAAAAATGAAAAGCAATAATTTTTTCTAAGTCCAGATTTCTTTGCGTCTACTCTGACATGACATGCTCTGATCAACGCAACTTTCGCATTTGCTAAGGTTGCGTTGCTTAGTGCATCCCGCTTAAGGGCAGAATTTAACGCAAATAGGGTTACGAACGAGCAAAGTTGGACTTAGAAAAAATTCCAGAAAAAAGTCATTTTGCATTGCTTAGTGCATCGGGTTGAGCAAAAAATCGCGTTCTAAGAGCACTTTGCGCTCTAAAAGTGACTTATCAGAGCTTAGTGCATGACCCTCTAAGTGTCCAGTTACAAGACTCCAGCAGGAAGAGGCTACTTGAAGGAAAGCTGCCTGGATTATTTTGCTGTTTGTTTTGCAACTAGGAAAGATTAGTTTTGTATCCCAGTCTCAAAGTAAGTGTATTTTCGTTGTAATTGTAAACCAAGCTGTGTATGTTCACAATTTATTTTATCTCTTGCTTTGCTCAATCAAAGGATCTGGGTATTTTGGTGTTAAAAGTTCTGGTCTACCCTGGCAATCTGCAACTAAGAATCCAGCCAGATTGCTCCACCCACATCTACTGGAGCTCGAGGGATACCCTCAGCTCACCTTACTCTAAATGGTACAGAGTCCCCATATGGAAGGTCACCACCATTCTGGCTGCAACAGCCTGTAATGGTACCGCCTTCCCCAACTAAACATTTATGAGGTCTGAGACCTCCCTTAAGGAGCCAATACGGACTGAATCCCCCCCACCCAGAGTAACATTTCTCTGGCCAAAGCATTCCCAAACTGCGGAAAATACAGAGCAGAATCTCGATCCTTCTTCCCAAAGCTGCCATCCTTCATGCTTAAATACAGGGTGGATGAGACTTTGCTCCAGTATATCCTAGAAGAAAGAGGAAATAGAACTCCTTCCCCCTACTGTAAGTACCCCTCCTTTGGCCTGATATCATGGCTCCTTAGGTGAGTGGCCCCCTCGACCTTAAATCACACCGCCACCACCTCCCCACCTCCCCCTACCCCTACAGGTCCAGGGCTTTCTTTACTTGAGAGAACAATATTGTATGCACAGCACCTTTCCTCCAAAATGTTAATCTCAATTTTTTTTGCTGTTTGTTCTAATAACAGCAGATGTCAACAAAAGAAATAATCAAAGTGTCAAGGTACAAGGGGTAAACAGGACCACTACTTTTCAATTTACAAACCATAATTTTACTGAAACAATAAAATAAAATAAAACTGTCTTCTTCATATACTGTAAATTAATCTTAAAAGGATTAGTCTTTCCAGAAATGAGAGACAGGGAAATTACTTTTAAAATAAGCACTTTGACCAATATATGAGGCATTTGTGGTCTTGATTCTGCACAGCAAAACTGCAGAGACATTGAAAATATATATTTGTGTTATTAAAATGTGTTTATTTTCTATGTATGCAGTCCTCAAAACTTTTAAATCTATTAATACCAAAAATACCCTTATCCCTTCAGCAGTTGTATTAAACTTATAAATCGAGTATCTTACATTTTTTTTAAATGGATACTTGCCAGATTTTACTCAGTGGCAACAGGGCAGCATTATTGATAAATTATTCCAACATGCTCCCTCATGCATTGCAGCGGTACGCAGTAGTGGGCCCCTGTGTGATATATACTTTGATGCAACAAGACTTAGGTCGTGATTATAACCAGAAATCGCCAGCGACGCCGCCGCACAGGTTCAAAGCAAAGCAATAAGCCGAGGCCCCACTGCTTCAGTCAGCGCGCCCGCACTGCATATAGATGGCGCGTTGAGAGGCAATTGACCGCTATCTGCGGTCCGTAGAGAGCTGGGGGGGGCGTGGTTTAAGCAGAGGGCTGCAGCGGGGGTCTCCCTGGCAGCAGTAGGGTGCTGCAGTATGCTGGAAGGTGAGCAGCAAGCCCCCACACATGCCCTCTGCTGCTCGCTCTCCGTCCTGGTGTACACACACACACACACAAACTTCCCCCCCCCCCCCTACCTTTTGGAGGTGGGGGAAGCTCTGGCAGCTCCATCCCCTGGTGCTGATAGGCTCACCAGTGCACCACGTGATGCGTCACCGCTCGGGATCACAATCCTCTTGCATCCCCTGGCGGCTGACGCGTCACAGCGAGTAGTGAACCTGGTCGGAAGGAGGCAGTGGGGACAACAAGACTGGCGGTAAGGGGCTGGTGGCCCTCGCACATGCGGCCGCACGCGCGCCTGCCCCCAGCCATAGAATCCAATAAAAGTGCACATACCAATCGTGACGGTAGCGCCGCGACATAAAGAAAATACTTCTCAACATCTCTAAGGGCCAGATGTACTAAGCTCTGTTTGGCTTCTTAACAGAGTGTTAAAATTAAATTAATGTTATGTTAATCATAACGCATATCCACTAAATAGAATAGGCTAACATTAACACACTCCTTGAAATAAAATATGATTATATTTTCCTGATTTAGCTGTATTTTTCTCTCTCTTCTGCCTCCTGTCTCCCCTCCTTTCCCCCCCCCCCCCCCTCCACCCCCCAGCAAAACCATATGTCGGGGTCTTGATGGGAGTAACACCATCTTTAAATTAGACAGACGTTAACTAAGCCATGCTATTTGAAACGAACACAAGGCAGTGCTAATTTAACCTGACATTAAGCCTAAACGAATAAATTAATCCATGGCGTTGTTTTTGCAGGAAAAATGTCACATACTATCTTATGTAAAAAAAAAAGTATACTACGTTTTTATGGATTACGCACACTCAACCTTTTCCTTAAAATGTTCTAGTAGTAGTGATCCATTTCATCCAGCATTGTTACTATCTTATGTAACCTAACAATATTTGCCAAGATTTAACGGAGCTTATGGTATCTGGGTCTCAGGAATTTATTCATTAAACATATTGCACAGAAAATGCCTTTGACTTCAATAAGAGATTCCGTGTCATCGTGCCCCAGTCAGCACTTTTGCAGTTTAATGAATAATCCCCTAAACATCAATCTTATGGTAAATTATGCATGTCCATCCCAAACCACCATTGTGTGCTTCTTCAACACCAGTGTGAACATATGATAAAAAAAAACACTGAAGTAGATTCCTGGAATAGTGTACCCCTTAGATCACAATCTGTGACCTGAGAACACTCTCCGGCCTGCAGGGATATGAAACATTTTGCAAGAATGTGGTGTTTTCAAATCATTCATTAAATTTTTCGGCCATTCAAAATCAGCCAGTTCAAGATGCTGTGAACAAGGGCCCTAGTTCCATATGCTCCATGACAGCAAAGCTCCATTTAAGTGAATGGGACTTGCCCGCCATGAAGAAGCAGCGACACAAATAACATTATACAAATATATTGAATAAGACGACCCTGTCCTTTTACTGTATTTCCATCTTTGAAATAATATAACATATTCTGCTAAAGGTTCTTCCAAGAACCAAAGTGAATTCAAAGAAGTGGCATGTTTAATAGGATAAATATAGGCGACTGGCACATAAAAAAAAAATCAGACGTATAAGTATTTGTTTAATGTTTGTTTTTAGCTTTTAAGGTCGCCATACAGTAGCAAATACATAGTTTTTAGTGTTTATTCAATTTTTACCTAGTCTCTTCTGATATAAGATATGTCTTTGTATACTGGAAAATATAACAGACATGCTGCACACCTCAAAAAGAAAAAAAAAGATACAGTTACCGGTGCTCCAGTGTTTGCACGAAAGCCTGCGATCAGTCCTGAACAGATGAACAAAGGAACATAGGGCACAACGGGTTTAGCAAATCAAACTCATTTATTGAGCCAACACGACGTTTCGACCATAATGGTCTTTATCAAGTGACAATGGCATAAGTACATTCCCTTGTAACAACATATAAATAGTGCCCCAAACCCCCACAATGCAACCTGTTCAATTAGTGCTGATGGAATTCATGTGCTGATTCAGTCCTTCTAGCCAATGTCCAGTCTGTATCTCTTGTTAGATAACCCCAACAGCTGTTAGCAATCCTCGTGGAGTTTACATTCTCATCATTTCTGTGTATCCTGGCAAGATGGATGGATACACCAACATACAAATAAATGGTTAAGGATTACAGAAAAATGCAGAAATTAAAACATTACATCTCAATCTCCAAACCAGCACAGTGCAATCGAAAATGAAACCAGCAGCTCATTGCAAACTAAATAATCTCTCATGTATCATAAAAAAACAGCACCTACACAAATACATATATACCAAATTTCAATCAAACAATTGCATTTTAGTGTGTACATGAGGCAATTAATCTGTGCACCATGTAACACTATTCCAAATCAATGTTAAAAATAAAATAAACAATTACCAACAAGATACAAAAACTAAGCAAATAAACATAAACATATTTACCAATCAATTAATCTAATCAAAAATCAATTAAAATCCAATCAAAATCAATAACACAAATCACTATACAATTCCTAAAACCAAACCATTGTTAAAACAATTCTACTTCAAAGTAACCATCATACAAAATCTAACTACCAAAAATAAACCAATATTAAAAAGCAAGCCCCTGAAATAAACTATTGCAGACCCTCAAAAATTACATTTAACTAAATAACAATTACATTACACACCAATTTCTAACCAAAGCTGCAAAAGAAATTTTAAAAACATCAAAAGAACATAGATAAACATTTGCAAAACAATCTTTATTATCCCTGTATGTCTAGCCATATAGATTAGACATTACATACAGGGGCAATAAATGAGCCTAAAAATCAATTACATTACATAAAAAATTACAATACAATACATCCATTCAGTGTCCCTGTATGTAAATCCATAGGGACATACGTAAATACAGGGCCACTAAATGGACATTAAAAAAAAATCACATAAAAAATAAAAATAAAAAACCTGTAAACTGCAAAAAAGAGAGGCGCATGCGTGACGGTGAGGTGAATGGATGCTTAGTCCCTGAGCTCCACTTCCACTGGCGCTAATTATATAAATAACTTCAGCAAAAGTGTGAACTTCGCAGCCATTCAAATATTAAACTGTTCCTGAACATCCAGGGATGGCAACTAGCAAAGTAACACGCAGGAAAACCCAGCCGGTCTCCACATACTTTAAGAATGAAATAGCACATGGAGATAAGCCGGGGATCCCAGCACAATCAGCCATTACAGACCCTGACACACATACCCCAGATACTGAACCAGGGGATATGGAGAAGACCTTAAAGAATTCTGCTAAGGTCTATAACTCATAGTGGGTTGGGGTCCATACACATCCAGAGATATTTTTCTAACATGGAGGGGCAGGCGAGCTGGGACACAACCAACAGTTATTGTTCCCTTTACCCTACTTGATATAGTGCTGCCTATATTACATGTTATGTGGCAGCAAAGTAGTTCAGGCTGCAGTTTTAAATGTTAAGTTATTCAAAAGTTATGCTGAGGTAATTACGTAAGTTGTTTGATGGAAATGCGCCGGTGGGATTTGCCCCCGGCGTCGTGCATGTGTTTCAGTTATTGGCCCTTAACGTTACAGGGCCACAGACAAGTCCCAGGGTGGTCAGTCCCGGGTTGGGGAGGATGTCAGCGCCTCAGTTTGGGATCAAATGACTGGCCCTTAGGGCATAAGAGCTGCAATCGGGGGACCCCGAGACGAGCTCTTGATACACAGTTATTTTCTCTTATGGTTAATTTTACACCTGTTTTTAATTTATTTTCTGTATTTTGTTTTATTACTTCCGTATTTTCCCACGTTTTGTTTTCCCATCCCGGTCTCCCCTTCCTCTCCCCTCCCCCCCTCCCCCCGTGAGGGCGGGTGTCAGTCCTGGCGGGGCACAGGAGCTGCTGAAAATAGACGTTCTACGGGAGCAGATCAACCAAGACCGAGAGACGACAACTGTCAACAATCAAAAGAAAGATAGCTTTCTCCGATTACAAGAGAAAACAAGCGGACGTCTTCCTATTTTAGCAAGAGCAACATTCCTAAATTTTTAGATAAAGATTTCTCCCAGGTCTTCTTATCCTCAGCATCTGTCAAAAAACGCAGAATGGCCATTCTCTTAAGTAATAAAATTCCATTTGTAGTTGTCGACCAAGCGATATATAGACGGTCGTTTTATCATTCTGGTAGGTACAATTCGTGGGCAATGTAAACACGCTGGCCTCTGCTATGCCCCTTGTGAGCAGGATGCGGTCTTCTTTGATAATTTCTTCACGATCTTGAACTCCACCGCTAGAGGATGCATCGTGCTCGCAGGGGATATCAATACGGTTATGCAACCACACCTCGATAGATCGGGGTGGGGGGGGCGGGTTCAGACAGCAAGAGAGTAGGAACCTCACTACGCAGAGGCCTCAAAGCTAACCAACTAACTGATATATGGAGGGAATTACACCCAGCAGATAGAGACTATACGTTCTTCTCCCATCCACACGGCTCCTACAGCAGAATCGATTACTTTTGTGTCTCCTGTCAACTGGTTCCTATGGTCTCCCGAGCTGGTATCCATGATATTTCATGGTCTGACCATGCACCGATAGAGCTAACGTGCAATAATATTCGTGCTGATAGACCAGGGGCAAACTGGAAGCTTAATGAATCAATTCTAAAAATCCCCGAGATCTGTGATACTATAGGTAATGAAATTGACCAGTTTTTCCATATAAATTATGGCTTTGTCGAATTTCACTTAGTGTTATGGGAGGCTCACAAAGCGACATTACGGGGCACATTAATTAGCATCACAGCCAGAAGAAAAAGGGAGAGAGATTCTAAAATTGCTACGCTCCAAACTAAATTACATTCCCTCCTCAAAACACAAAAGCAGATAGGTGTGACGGCGCATGCGCGACGGCTGGAGTGCATGAACGTGTGAGCCATTAGCTCCGTTCTCAGCCGGCGGCAATTTTAAATAAAAAAGCAGCAAAACAGCACAAAAAAGCCCCAATTCATATCCCCAAACTGTCACAAAGTCCCAGGATGCCGAGAATGACCCGCTCAAAGAGTACATCAACAGTCCTGACCGATTATTTCACTAAGGGAGATCCAGTGCGGGCCCCCAGCCAGGAGGGAATGGCGCCAAGTGATTCCGAATCGGAAGAGGAGGAAGATGTCGGCCAGGACACCAGCAGAGACAATCAAATTATGAGACGCAGAGACATGCGAGAGTTCTGCCTAGACATCAAAAAGTGCTTTCAGTCTGAAGTGGCATCCCTGAGAGCTGATATCTGCGGTATAGGAGACCGCACAGACTCTCTTGAAAAGAAAATGGACGCCACAGTCAAAGCACTCCACAAAACAGACAGACAAGTGACACAAGTGAGGGAAACAGTCAGGGATATATTGGATCGGCAGGAGGATGCAGACAATAGGGATCGGAGGAACAATGTGAGGATCCGGGGGGTCCCAAAGACTGAAACAGATCCGGAGGACTTTATGTGCAGATCGCTCCAAAACATAATGCCCGACCGATTGGAGGCAGACCTGCACCTGGACCGCTGCCACAGGGCATTGAGGTCGAGACCACAGCAAGGTGACCCCCCAAGAGACATAATAGCCCGTTTTCACTTTTTTAGAGTGAAGTAGGCATTCTGCCAAATAACCAGATCTCAGGGAGACATTGAGGGGTATAAACTGCAGGTCTACCAGGATATCTCACCCACTACCCTGCTGAAAAGAAAATAAATTGCCCCCCATAAATAAAGTGCTGAGAGTGGCTGGGACCCGTTACCTGGCACCGTTTGGTGCTACAAAATGGCGCTGCCACCACGCTGCGGAGACTAGAAGATGGCAGCAGCTTCTTCACCAAACTAGGGCTCCAGGACAAAATACCCGAAGAAATAGCCACAGGGGGAGCTGCACCGGACCCTTCATGGAAGGCAGTGAGAAGAGCCGACAAGCGATGTCAACCCCACAGCCCGAAGTGAAATCAGGACCTGAGCTGCAAATAAAGACAAACATCCTACCTGTTCCCGTTGCAGTTACTGTTCCATAGTTAAAGAAGCAGTTCAAGACCCGTTCAGGAGGCAAATCTCGCGAGAGGACGGCTTCCACTACCAAGATGGCGACGGACGTCGTCACCAGGGGAGGAGCTGCAAAGAATCACAAGATGTTTCCGACTGCACAGGAGCCACAGACGGAGGGTTTGGAGGCACAGCAGCAGACCCCTTGAGCTGTACTGAGTCCCGTGGCAAGGAAGAAGGAGAAGAAGTAGAAGAAGAAGGGGAGGAGTGGGGGGGGGGCTTAAAGTGTTTCCAGCTCACTCTATGAGGAGTTACTAAATGTTTAACACAAGACACCACAGCACATTAATAAATAAAGTGAAAAGAGGAATAGGTATACTATACTAAAATAAAAAAAGATGAATAATAGTGTATTTTTATTATTACCTTATTACTGTTTATTGTTAATGGAGAGTAATAAGTGATGTTTAAAAAAAAAAAACACTATACAGTCAGGATAAATCCTATAATAGTATATCTAGTATTTCTAAAACTAAACTGAACTAAATAAAAACACGAAATACGACATACCACTAAAAAAAATTACGTTGCAAATATCCCACCTATACCCAGTCCCCCCCCCCCCCCCCCCCCCCCTAAAAAAACCCTGGGTCAGCTATTAAAGTTAATATAGTTAATTACAGTTAATAAGTATATCAAATGTTGTTTAAGGACATAGTTCAGATACATACTTAGAGGAGAATAGGTACTGAACTGGGTTACAAGTCCAGAATCGAATAATGGTTAAACAAATATAAGTGTTCACACGCTCTTTAAGAGCCAGATAGGATGAGAGCAAGTACGCAGTGGAGTATAGTGAGGCCACGGTACAATTAGCAGATCGGGAGGGTCAGAACCAACAGAGAAGTTGCTGCTTACAGATAAAGATTCCAGACGCAGCCGCCAGTGCAAGGTGCGGTCTGGTCGTTGTCAAGTGCCTACACACTCAGACCGGGGCTTATACCCCGGGTCTGGAGAAAGTCCTTGGAAGGCTGGGGAGTGGAGGCACTAGGTCAGAGGGAGGAGGTCTGGAGAGTGCTCCATTGGATTCCCATGCCCGTAAGGCAAGGGAAGGGCACTGGCCAGGGGCCAGTGATTTCTTCCCCACCCTGTTAACTTTTCCCTATGTTTCAGATGTTACTTATGTGTCTCCCTCCCCCCACACTACCTTCTACCTAGGTGGTATGACACCAAAGCTCGACGTACTGCAGGACATCGCAGGGAGGTGGAGGCCCCCGGGTGTGGTTCCGACACTCTTCATGGATGGGCGATGGACGCTAGGTGAGACTAGACACGAACCATGACGCTGACTATCATATCCCACAATGCTAAAGGCTTAAACTGCCCCAAAAAAAGAAGGGTGGCCCTCACGGACTATAAGAAAAAGGGAGCTGACATAGTTCTAATCCAAGAGACACATTTTAGCACCACGAGTTTCCCGAAATACTTTGACAAACAATTTAGACTGGTGTTTCTATCCTCTGCTAGAGAAAAGAAAAGGGGAGTTGCGATACTCATACATAATAGGCTAGGGCTAGTGGTAGACACAATCAAGAAGGATAGGGATGGAAGGTTCCTCCTACTAGTGGGGACTATAAGCCAACAGCCCATTACGATAGTAGTAATATACGCTCCAAAAGGCCACGACTCGCCATTCTACACTGCAACATTCACTACTATCAAAAAACACACCGTAGGTGCCCTGATAATAGGGGGAGACTTTTACACAGTACTAAACGCAGCCATGGATAGGTCCAGGCCCCCCAGGGCTTAGACCAGAAGCTCGGCCAATGGCACTTGAAAATGGGCTGAGAGACTTAGGGCTGGTGGATGTCTGGCGGGAATTCCACCCTCTTGACAAAAACTACACCTTCTATTCACATCCACATCATTCTTACAGCAGAATCGATTACTTCTTTGTCACTAGTAGACTGGTTCCACAGATCTCCCATACTGGGATCCACGATATTTCATGGTCAGATCATGCACCCATAGAGCTAAGGTGCGCACAAATTGGGCTGGACAGACCAGGAGCAAACTGGAAACTTAATGAGTCCTTACTCAAAATCCCGGAAGTACAGGAAAAAATTGGGGAAGAAATTATACAATTCTTTAGAGAAAACGTGGGAAGTGTGAGTTCCCACATCACCCTCTGGGAGGTACATAAAGCAACACTAAGAGGGACTCTCATTAGTTTGGCAGCCAAACGAAAGAGAGAAAGGAATTCAAAAATGATTGAAGAGCGGACCGAATTGAAAGCCCTTTGGATCGGCATAAGAGGTCTCCTGACCCAGCCATCCTCCAACAGATTAAAGATACGCAGCTCAAGCTGAAGTTGCTTCTACCTCCCAGGCCGAGAAATCACTGACTTGGTCCAAGAGGAAATTCTTTGAAAAAGCCAACAAGCCGGATACCCTACTAGCCAGGATGATTAACCCTAAAGCAAAAAGCTATAATATACAGGCTATACGCATGCAATCAGGCACCCTTTCTGCCAACCCTAAAAATATAGTGGGGGAATTCAAAAGCTATTATGAGACACTCTATGACGGGGAGAAGGTGAGCTGCTCCTCTGGAACGGAGAGAGCCCTGCGGGATTTTCTGCAGAACTCAAATCTACCAAGAATGAGCGAGGAGGACAGAGAGGTGATGGGCAGGGACTTCACAGCTGAGGAAATATCAGAGGTCATCGTAAATCTAAAACCCTCTAAAGCCCCGGGTCCTGACGGATTCTCGAACCTATACTACAAAAAATATAAGAAACAATTGATCCCCTATCTTCTCCGTATGTTCAACCAAGTGTTGGGAGGGACCCCTTTCCCCCAGCAAATGCTCCAAGCATCAATTTCTGTGATACACAAACAGGGTAAAGACCCACAGGACTGTAGAAGCTACAGGCCAATATCCCTGATTAATTCGGACATTAAAATATACGCTAAACTTTTGGCCAATAGATTGAGTATCATCCTACCCAGACTGGTGCACCCAGATAAAGTCGGGTTCATAGCGGGTCGACAAGCTGCGAATAACACCCGACGAATCATTGATCTGTTAGAAATAGCCAATACAAGATCAATACCAGTTATGGCGCTCAGTCTGGATGCAGAAAAAGCATTTGATAGGATAGACTGGCCATATCTAGAGGCCACGCTTGGAGCATTTGGGATGGGAACGAAACTGATTGACGCTATATTCTCCCTATACTCGGCTCCGTCAGCCAGGGTGACTCGCATCGGACCCCTTCTTAATCAAGAGTGGAACGAGGCAGGGCTGTCCGCTCTCCCCTCTCTTGTTTGCGCTATGTATGGCGCCCCTAGCCGCGCAAATACGAGACAGCAAAGATATCTTGGGTATTGACATTGGAAGCCAGTCGCATAAGGTGGCACTGTATGCGGATGACGTGTTCCTGACAAAATCTAGCCCCCTCACCTCTCTACCAAACTTATTCGATTTACTGGGTAGATTTAATAGGATCTCCGGATTTAAAATAAACCAATCTAAATCAGACGCTATGAATATAAATTTACCAAAACACATGGAGAAGCTGATCACCCTCAACTTTAACTTTAACTGGCAGCAGACACAAATTAAATATCTAGGGATTAATGTAACCAAGACAACCAAACTGCTGTACCAGGCAAATTACCCCAAACTGATGCAAACCCTACGAGGGGACATAAGGGGATGGGCCAAACACAAAATCTCTTGGATAGGGAAAATTCACTGTATTAAAATGAACCTGCTCCCTCGCCTTCTATACTTATACCACACCCTCCCGGTGCCAGTGGGATTGAAGGACGTCCTCTCGCTCCAATCCGAAATAGATAGATTTATCTGGGGGGGGAAAAAGGCGAGAGTGGGCAGGCGGATAATGCGCAACCAAACAGGGGCAGGGGGGCTTGCGGTGCCCTGCTTGTTGGCTTATTATAAAGGGCCCCAATTATGCCAATGTGCAATGGCACACCAACCCGGACTCCAAAAGGTGGGTTGCATTAGAAAAAGAGATTTGCCGCCGGGTGTGAACTAGGACATTTAATCTGGTACCCCAAAAGGTGCGATTCAGCACTAAAATACCGCTTTCCTCAATGGCTAACTCACTCTGGTGTGGGAGGCCCCAGGCTTAAATGCAATTTGACCCATAAAGCATCAGGCATGACCCCATTATGGGGGAAACCCATGTTTTGCTCCTGGAATGAACAGTGCAGCTTTACAATTTGGAAAGCTAATCATATTAATAGAATTAGCGGACCTGGAGGGGCAGAAGAGGCATTCAAACATTTGACATCCTTAAATCTAACAACAAATCCCAATGCTGAATTCTTTAGCGTACCTTCAGGTCAGAGCATTTTACCAAGCTCAACAACCTAAAAACCAATTAACGAACTTTGAAAAGCTCTGCCGAATAGGGACAAGCCAGTTGGACAAACATCGCAGCTGTACAGGGAAGTAACTGGTTCTAGCTCAACAGTAACTGAAAAACTAGGCTACATGACCAAATGGGAGACGGACCAAGGAGAAGTATTAGACGTAGAGGACTGGATGAAAATCAGCACGGCAGTCTCCAAAAGCGCCATGTGTACGACCCTCAGGGAGAACGCATATAAAGTTATGATGAGATAGTACCACACCCCCACAAAATTGGCTAAATTCCTGCCCAGTTACTCCCCATTGTGCCCGAGACAAAGTGGACAACAAGCAGACTTGTTACACATGCTGTGGTCTTGCCCCAAGCTAACTAACGTCTGGGATTCAATCCAAGATTGGCTGAGCAGAATCCTAGGCATAAATATCCCGCTAGACCCATGGCAGTTTCTTCTAAACAGACCGCACCCGGGACTATCCAAAAAAACGAACAAATTAATATCGCACTTTGCGATGGCGGTAAGAGGAGAGATCGCAGCACGTTGGAAACAAAATGTGATTCCATCAATTACTGCAATTCGGAATAGAATTTGGACAGTCTGCCAGATGGAGCAATTGACGAGTATGGTCAACAATACTGGCACAAACTATCTCAAAGTCTGGACGCCGTGGTTGGCTCAGACAGATATACCAGGGGTAGAAAGGTCCACGATATGGCAATATTAGGATAGATGCATTCTCCGCTGGGCTGTTGTATAAACATAAACGTACAGGATAAATCAGAATTACTCAGATCGAACCAGACAGGGAGGTGTCGGGGCCGCCCCGGGGTGAAATCTGCCCACCCCAAGGAGCGATAAGCAGGAAGATGCAGAGCTGTCGGTGAAACCACGGTAGAAGGACCCCCCCTCCCCCTTCCTCCCCTCCCCCACTCTCCGGACACCCCTACCCCACCTCTTTCCGTCAGGTGCCAGTGTAAAGTCTGTCTGTCTGTCTGTCTTCCCAGTTTTTCCTGTCTTCACCTGCGGAGAACAAAGATGCATGGGCGATTGATAATGTTATGATTATGCGGTTGATAAAAAACTTTGAAATGTCTGTCAAACATGTAATCTGTCAATAAAATTTGAGTTGAAAAAAAAAAAACACAAAAGCAGCCGGACTCTCAAACTCTTAGGTGTTATAGAAAACTGCTCGCCTATTTGATAGAAAGTCCTAAAACGGTAGGTGCAAGGGAGGTAATAAGCATATATTACACAGAGTGAACAAAGAAGTTCAAAAGTACCCCTCTATATGCACTCTAAACCAAGCGTATATATTTCTCAGGCCACAAGGAAAAAATCCCTATACCAGGAACTAAAAGCGAAAGACGACGAAAAACAAAAAGGTTTTAATACATATTTAGTTATAACACTCAAAAAATTGATAAAAATATATGTGTTAACAAAACCCCTCAGAGGATCAGTGGAGACCAGATAGAGATATATCATTCAAGTTCAATATCTCGTTAATAGTTTATATCAGAGAATAACCCTATCTGCTCCTGCGTGTTAATTCAACATGTGATGCCCATAATATTGACACATTGCCTATATACGTTCTGTGACATGCAATAGGCAATCAGATGATGGCAGTTCCAAAGGTATTAGTACACAATAAGCAAAGTTCTTTGTAGTTGTCCCACACTGGGGCTATTCCTATTAGACTTTAAACACCATCAATTCCTAAGCAGTTAGTACCACACTGTATTCCATACATAGGGTGTCATAGCCTCCATAGATGGATACAAATCACTACACTAGTGTCAGAATACCATCTATTTAAAAAGTATCCCTTTAAGTGTTTATATCCCTTCCCTCATACCCATATCAATACACAAGCTGTTTAGGAGTGTAGCCAAATAGTGGTTACTTGTTATTGCATAAATAGAAGCTGAAATGGGTTGCGGCAAACCCAGAAACAAACCAGTGTATATAATAGTAGCACAATGCTACTCAAACAGCTGTTAGGATAGCGAAACACAACGCTGCTTGTCAGCAGAGAGCCAGCAGTGGAGTTGCTGGTGCAGGGGATAGGAGAGGGGAAGGGAGGGAGAGCGGGTTACGGCAAACCCTACCAGAGGCAAGGAAGGTATACAACCCATATGGACATCTGGCACATGTCCCGCCGTCGCTCCTCTGTGACGTCACCCTCGTGACGTCAGTTACACCGACACGTGTTTCGCGCGTGTCACGCGCTTCTTCAGGGGGAGGAGTCTACCCTTCCGATCCTGTACCTGATATATATAGGGGGACATGGACACCTATTGGTCCGTGAATGCTTGTGAGGTCCGCCTGTATTCTGCTAATTACAATGTTAACCCTATCAGACCGGGTTCGGGTCAGATGACTATTAGTCATGGACATATACACTGGCGACACACTTTATTCGAGCTCGGCTAGTCCCACGAATTCGGGTATACCCGGGTGTATTGAGGTTTGTGACTGTTTTTCTGCCCGATGCATTGGGGTATTTTCCAAGGGGATTGAAGCATATTTTATTCCCGCTGGCTGCAATACTGCACAGTAATATATATATATACTGCATTACAATTCATGAATTTATGCCATCTGGTAGACACGCGAAGCATTGCAGCCTATTAAATCCTAATCATTATCATTTAACAGATCAGCCGCCCTCAGCCAGGCATGAACCCAGGCTGGAAGGCAAACACACGGGGCTTGTCAGAGGTGAGAGCGGCGCATTCCAGGTATCTGCCAGGTACATACTGGGTTTTTGCTCGAATAAAGTGTGTCGGTGGCAGTAGTATGATACTTGTATATATGTATACCATTAACCCAAAGGTAGAGATTGGCAGAATATACACAAAAGCTTGCTGCAGAAATATGTATTAAATGCTGATTAAATATAGAGTAGATAAGCACTCAACACTATATAGTAAACCCTAGCTTGTGGTGTAATCACTGGTTGTTAATGTGGATTACTCTAGAAACGCAGAGACATAAACCCCTCATTCAGTCCTAAGGTGACTGGGTCTGAAGGAGATATATCCAACGAGATTCCCGTTGGAGTAAGATTTTGTCCCAGTCACCCCCTCGTGGACTTGGTGGTACTGTTCAATTGCTGAGAAATTCACTACATGTTGTGTTGCCCTGATGGTGTTCCAATAATATGTCTAGCAAGAGGTTCAACTGAATTTCTCACATTGCCTAAGTGTTCTAATACACGTGTTTTGAGGGTCTGTGGGTTTTACCCACATACCTCATTCCACTACACATGTCATCAGGTTATGACTCCCATGTCTGCGTTGATAACTCTTTATTTGTATAGTGTATACATAGTGTAATAGTGTATATAGTGTTGAGTGCTTATCTACTCTATATATTTACTCGCATTTAATCATATTTCTGCAGGAATCTTTTGTGTTATATTCTGCCAATCTCTACCTCTGGGTTAATGGTATACAGTGTGGATAAACATGCTAGATCCGTATTACCTTAGGGTGGATCACCGTAATTGGGGCTATACATTCCTACATACAAACACACACGGTTCAGAATTTCTAAAATAGACAGTTATTAACATTAAACCTGGTTCATAAACAGTGTGCATTACTGGGAGCGAACTAACACATATGAGGAATCATAACATATTACAAGTATCATACTATATGTCCCTGACTAATAGTCATCTGACCCGAACCCGGTCTGATAGTGTTAACATTGTAATTAGCAGAATCAGGTGGACCTCACACATTCACGGACCAATAGGTGTCCATGTCTCCCTATATATATCAGATACAGGATCGGAAGGGAAGACTCCTCCCCCTGAAGAAGCGCGTTACACGCGTGAAACACGTGTAGGTGTAACTGACGTCACGAGGGTGACGTCACAGAGGAGCGACGGCGGGACATGTGCCATATCCATACGGTTGTATACCTTCCTTGCCTCTGATAGGGTTTGCCGTAACCCGCTCTCTCTCCTTCCCCTCTCCTATCCCCTGCACCAGCAACTCCACTGCGAACTTCCTGCTGACAAGCAGCGTTGTGTTTCGCTATCCTAACAGCTGTTTGAGTAGCATTGTGCTACTATTATATACACTGGTTTGTTTCTGGGTTTGCCCGCAACCCATTGCAGCTTCTATTTATGCAGTAACAAGTAACCACTATTTGGCTACACTCCTAAACAGCTGTGTATTGATATGGGTATGAGGGAAGGGATATAAACCCTTAAAGGGATACTTTTTAAATAGATGGTATTCTGACACTAGTGTAGTGATTTGTATCCATCTATGGAGGCTATGACACCATATATATGGAAACAGTGTGGTTGGTACTACGCTTAGGAATGTGATGGTGTTTAAAGTCTAATAGGAATAGCCCCAGTGTGGGACAACTACAGAACTTTGCTTATTGTGTACATAATACCTTTGGAAATGCCATCATCTGATGCCTATTGCATGTCACGAACGTATTACACTGCCGACACAGTTTATACGCGAGTGCGGCTCATTCCGCAGCCGGGAAATGTCCCGGCTTGCGAGCCGCACTCCCTCAGCGTGCCGCGCATCACCGATGCGCGGTCACGCATCATCGGGTGCCAGCGCCCCTGCACGCGCGTCCAGGGCTCCCCGAGGAGCCCTGTTGTCCCGCGTCGCGGACGGCAGCAGGGGTTCCGGGGACCCGGCGACCCGGCACGGTAGGGAGAGCGGCCCGATCGGAGGGCGCTCTTCCGCTGCTTCGGCGCGGCCCGTCACCCTGCGGCAGCGCCAGGATACTGCTGCGGCCAAGACGGGCAAATGTCGAATATTGGCCGCAGCAGTATAGGCAATGTGTCAATATTATGGGCATCACATGTTGATTAACAGCAGGAGCAGATAGGGTTATTCTCTGATAAAACTATTACGAGATATTGAGCTTGAATATATATCCCTATTTGGTCTCCACTGCTCCTCTGAGTGTTTTGTGTTAACACATATTTTAATCAATTTTTTGAGTGTTATAACAATATGTATTAAAACTTTTTTGTTTTTCGTCGTCTTTCGCTTTTAGTTCCTGGTATAGAGATTTTTTTCTTGTGGCCTGAGAATATTACGCTTGTTTAGAGTGCAATAGAGGGTACTTTTGACTTCTTTGTTCACTCTGTGTAAATAGGACTCTCAAACTCTACAAAATTAAAGAGAAAAAAAAACATCAAATAAAATAGATAGCACCTGTTAAATTGAGTTCAAGTATGGTTATATGTATTAACCTCCAGGGGCAGATAACTCACTGAGTTGGTCAAAGAGGAAGTTTTACAAAAAACTAACAGGCCGGATGCTGGCCTGTATGTTACGTGACAGGCAATCTAAGTATACATCCAAGCTATACGCTTAAAATCCGTAACCCCCACAGCCCAACCCTAAGAAAATAGTAGAAGAATTTGGTTCGTTCTATGAATCTCTATATAATGGAGAGAAAGTGGCACACACAATACGAAAACGAGCAGGCGCTGGAGATTTCTAGCCAGCTCAAATCTGGGGAAATTGACGGAGACAGATAGAGAGACACTGGGCACAGATTTCTCTATTAAGGATATACACAGGCCATCAAAGAACTTAAACCATCAAAGGCCCTGGGCCAGGTGGCTTCTCGGGGCTATATTATAAGAAATTTGTCAAATTACTCACCCCAATGCTGCTCCATGTCTTTAATGCGTTTCTAGCAGGAGCTCCCATCCCCCGGGAGATGCTACAGGCGTCTACAGTATATCTCTAATTCATAAGCCTGGTAAGGATCCACTGGACTGTAAAAGTTACAGGCCAATATCTTTAATAAACACTGATATCAAAATATACGTTAAATTACTGGCCAATAGATTGTCTCATCCTACCCAGACTTATACACCAAGATCAAGTCGGATTTATTAAAGGGAGGCAGGCAGCGGATAATACCTGACGATTTATTGATCTGTTAGAATTGGCTAATATAAATCACAATCAACGTAGGTTGTTAAGTCTGGATGCAGAAAAATCTTTTGACAGGACGCTTGCGGTATTTGGCTTTGGGGATCGGATGAGTGGGGCGATTCTCTCGCTGTACTCAGGCCCCACCGCCAGGGTCATACATCAGGGCTATCCTTCACTTACATTCCAAATTAAGAGTGGCACGAGACAGGGGTGCCCATTATCTTCTCTCTTGTTTGCTCTATGTATCGAGCCACTGGCGGCGCAAATTTGAGGCAATCCGGACATCTCGGTGTTAAACGCATATTCACAATCTCACAAGGCGGCCCTATACACAGATGCATCCTCTTAATTATTACAAAGCCCCTTACCTCCTTCCCAATCTATTTGATCTATTAGACAGATTTTCGCGGATCTCGGGTTCAAATAAACCAATCCAAACCGAGGCCCTCAACTCAATCTCCCTAGACATAACCGAGAAATTATTAAAACTAAATTTCAAATTTAATTGGCAACAGAAATATCAAAATCTGAGTCCATATCACCAAAGAGGCCCAAAGGCATATATAAGCCAAATTAATCCCAACCTGATCCGGACACTGAAACGATCTACCAAGTGGCATCCCAGAGGATATCCATGGATAGTAGGATCATAGCGCAAAATGAATTTACTCCCCCTATATCCTATCTTTTTCCAGATCTACCAGTGCCACCAGACTAAAGGACTTACTTTCACTTCAGTCTGAAATCTCTAAATGTATCTGGGAGAAACCGAGAGTTACAAATAAATATGAAAAGACCTACTGCTGCTGCGCGCCGAGTTTCTTCGAGCATTTGCGCCCTTCTCGGCCGCAGCAGTTACCTGGCGCACGCCGGAGGGTGCCAGGCGTGCGCCGAAGCAGCGGAGGAGAGGCCCGCAGTCCAGCGGCTTCCCCATCTCCGTCCGGTCCCGGGGTCCCCGGATCCCCCCCCTCCCCCTCGAGCCCTGCCTGTCCTCCCACATCTCTCCCGAGTGACTGCTCCTCATCCCCCCGCTCAGCCCCATACGCTCTGCCGGCAGCATCCGTCTCCATCTCTTTGGAGACGCGAGGGGATGCCCTTGCCAAGATGGGAAATCTCCCGGCTTGCGAAACTGGCCCACTTAATAGAAGTTCTTTTTCCTTGCTGGGATTGATGCCGGGGTCTCCGAGCTTATACCCATTAATATCAGCACCGGATCCCCGGCATGATCCGAGGCAGGAAAAATGCATTTAAAAGGCCAACTTCATTACCTTAGCGGGCTAACCGCTACGGCAATTAAGGGTTAACCAGCCGTGCCAGGTTTATGTGGGTAGGCGGGGGTGGGTGAAGGGGGTATTGCCCGGGGTTGGCTTGTTTTAGGGCTTGCGGGGGGGGTTGGCGGGTGCACTTAACCCCTTCACCGACCGTAGACGGTTAATACCACTACGTCATGAAGGGGTTAAAGCCCCTCCCGCTACCCGCACCCGCAAGCCCCTAAACAAACCACGTTGGGGCTATACCCACTTCGGCCCTCCCACCCCGCTACCCCAAAAAAACAACTTAATAAAACTACCACACAACAGCCCGCACACTAATAAATAAATAAACTAATAATCAAAATAATATTTATAGATATATACATTATAATTCATATATAATATATATATAGGCACGTCGTGTGTGAGAACGAATATCAAAAGGCCACTCAACAATGGATTGTCAAAAAAAATTGTATTACAAAGAAATCATAACCACGTTTCGGTCCTGCAAACGGGACCTTTCTCAAGGTGATCACCTTGAGAAGGTCCCGTTTGCAGGACCGAAACTTGGTTATGATTTCTTTGTAATCACCACTTTTAGACACCATTGGAGTGCTGCCTTTTGATATTTGTCTCACACACGGTATCGTATTGCCTAAGTTACTTTCTACAGGATTTGCACCCATCATGTTGATTTATCTGACGGAGTGCCTATTGTTCTCATCTATATGCTATTACTATATTATATATTTATATATATTACCCCAACAACCCCTATCCCCCACATACACTATATGCACATCAGGATACTATAGGCCGGCGGGGCCCTCTTGTTGTAACCCGCAGGCCTCAGTACCAATTCTGTGCCCCCCCCCCCCCAATTAATGTCAAAACACATACAAACTTATAAAGAAATAACCCCCCCCCCTAACCATCAGTATATTAATGGGCACAATTATATTATCCACATGGATAATATGTGGAATGTGCCCATTTTAAATACATACGAACATAAATACATTAATAACCATTGCACTCACCCTTGTGCCGGCTCCACGATGAAGGCCATCCTCATCTTCAACACCGGTCCATCGTGCCTCCTCCAATGCTGCAAAACATAAACAAGATATAAAAACACCCAATGTAATGTCCCCTAACCCTTAATCACCATAGCGGTATTACCCGCTACAGTCCATTAAGGGTTAACCCACTCACCCACCCACTCGGGAGGCCTACATACCCTCCCCCACCTACCCCCCCACCCTGTGAGGCCTACCACCCTCACATAATCCCAGCAGGGAGCCTATCCACATCCTTGGGGCCAATACCCCCTTACCCCACCTTCAGTACCCACAATAAAAACAAACACTGCCCCACAATAAATGGCTGCCGGGTACACAGGGGACACCTGCGGGGAAGACCGCTGGGCCCCATATCTGTGGGGGCACCACGGACCCGAATGATAATGATTAGGATTTAATAGGCTGCAATACTGCACAGTATATATATATATACTGCATTACAATTCATGAATTTATGCCATCTGGTAGACACGCGAAGCATTGCAGCCTATTAAATCCTAATCATTATCATTTAACAGATCAGCCGCCCGTCAGCCTGGCATGAACCCAGGCTGGGAAGGCAAACACAACGGGGCTTGTCAGAGGTGAGGAGCGGCGCATTCCAGGTATCTGCCAGGTACATACTGGGTATTTGCTCGAATAAAGTGTGTCGGTGCAGTAGTATAGAGTAAAAATGTGAGGCACTTGTGGGGAGTTGGGGGCTTGGGTAAGGGGGGAGGGGGAGGGGATCACTCAGCCTGTGACCAGGGGGGTGAGCGGGAGGGGGGGGTTGGGGGGGGGGGGGGGGGGGGGGGGTGCGAGCTGCCCATGGGAAGTTCGGAGGGCCAGCGTCTCTGCCAGTGCGGGTGTCCTGGTGCTGCTGAGACCCCTTCTTTCGGGGGTGTAGAGCCGGGGAGGGTGGGGTGGGGTTCCGACACGCATCTTCATGTGGGCGCGATGGGGACGCTAGGTGAGGACTTAGGACACGAACCATGACCGCTGACTATCATACTCCCACAATGCTAAGGCTTAAACTGCCCCAAAAAAGAAGAGGGTGGCCCTCCACGGACTATAAAAAAAGGGAGCTGACATAGTTTCTATCCAAGAGACACATTTTTAGCACCACGAGTTTCCGAAATACTGTGCAAAAATTTAGACTGGTGTTTTCTAGATCCTCTGCTAGAGAAAAGAAAAGGGGAGTTGCGATGACTCATACATTAATAGGCTAGGGCTAGTGGTAGACACAATCAAGAAGGATGGGATGGAGATGGTTCCTCCTACGTGTGGGGACTATAAGCCAACAGCCCCATACGATAGTAGTAATATACGCTCCAAAAGGCCACGAGATCGCCATTCTACACTGCAACATTCACTACTATCAAAAAAACACACCGTAGGTGCCCTGATAATAGGGGGAGAATTTTCAACCGTACTAAACGCAGCCATGGATAGGTCCAGGCCCCCAGGGCTTAGACCAGAAGCTCGGCCAATGGCACTTGAAAATGGGCTGAGGACTTAGGGTGGTGGGATGTCGGCGGAATTCCACCCTCGTGACAAAATACACCTTCTATTCACATCCCACATCATTCTACAGCAGAATCGATTATCTTTTGTCACTAGTAGACTGGTTCCACAGATTCCCATTACTGGGATCCACGATATTTCATGGTCAGATCATGCACCCATAGGCTAAGGTGCGCACAATTGGGCTGGACAGACCAGGAGACAACTGGAAACTTAATGAGTCCTTACTCAAAATCCCGAAGTACAGGAAAAAATTGGGGAAGAAATTATACAATTCTTTAGAGAAAACGTGGGAAGTGTGGTTCCCACATACACCTCTGGGAGGTACAAAAGCAAACACTAAGAGGGACTCTCATTAGTTTGGCAGCCAAACGAAAGAGAAGAAGGAATTCAAAATGATTGAAGAGCGGACCGAATTGAAAGCCCTTTGGATCGGCATAAGAGGTCTCCTGACCCAGCCATCCTCAACAGATTAAAGATACGCAGCTCAAGCTGAAGTTGCTTCTACCTCCCAGGACAGAGGAGAATCACTGACTTGGTCCAAGAGGAAATTCTTTGAAAAGCCAACAAGCCGGATACCCTATACTAGCCAGGATGATTACCCTAAAGCAAAAAGCTATAATATACAGGCTATACGCATGCAATCAGGCACCCTTCTGCCAACCCTAAAAATATAGTGGGGGAATTCAAAAGCTATTATGAGACACTCTATGACGGGGAGAAGGTGAGCAGCTGTCCTCTGGAACGGAGAGAGCCCTGCGGGATTTTCTGCAGAACTCGAAATCTACCAAGAAATGAGCGAGGAGGACAGATAGAGGTGATGGGCAGGGACTTCACAGCTGAGGAAATATCATTGGTCATCGTAAATCTAAACCCTCTGAGAACCCCCGGGTCCTGACGGATTCTCGAACCTTACTACAAAAAATATAAGAAACAATTGATCCCCTATCTTCTCCGTATGTTCAACCAAGTGTTGGAGGGACCCCTTTCCCCCAGCAAATGTCTCAAGCATACAATTTCTGTGTGATACCAAACAGGGAAGACCCACAGGACGTAGAAGTAGCGGCCAATATCCCTGATTAATTCGGACATTAAATAAAGCTAAACTTTTGGCCACATAGATTGAGTATCATCCTACCCAGACTGGTGCACCCAGATAAAGTCGGGTTCATAGCGGGTCGACAAGGCTGCGAATAACACCCGACGAATCATTGATCTGTTAGAATAGCCATAACAAGATCAATACCAGTTATGGCGCTCAGTCTGGAGCAGACAAAAGCATTTTGATAGGATAGACTGGCCATATCTAGAGGGCCACCGCTGAGCCATTTGGGATGGGACGAAACTGATTGACGCTATATTCTCCCTATACTCGGCTCCGTCAGACAGGGTGACTCGCATCGGACCCTTCTTAATCAAGAGTGGAACGAGGCAGGGCTGTCCGCTCTCCCCTCTCTTGTTTGGCTATTATGGCGCCCCTAGTGCGGCAAATACGAGACAGCAAAGATATCTGGGTATTGACATTGGAAGCCAGTCGCATAAGGTGGCACTGTATGCGGAGACGTGTTCCTGAAAAATCTAGCCCCCTCACCTCTCTACCAAACTTATTCGATTTACTGGGTAGATTTAATAGGACTCCGATGACGTGATTATAAATAAAAAACCAATATTAACAATCAGACGCCTATGAAGATATAAATTTACCAAAACACATGAGAAGCTTGATCAACCCTCACTTTAACTTTAACTGGCGAAGCAGACACAAATTAAATATCTAGGGATTAATGTAAACAAGACAACCAAACTGCTTGTACCAGGCAAATTAGCCCCAAACTGATTGCAAACCCTACGATGGGGACATAAGGGGATGGGGCCAAACACAAAATCTCTTGGATAGGGAGAAATTCACTGTATAAAATGAACCTGCTCCCTCGCCTTCTTTACTACCAGACCCTCCCGGTGGGATTGAAGGTATGTGCCTCCGCTTTAATTCCGCAATAGATAGATTTATCTGGGGGGGGGAGTAAGAGGCGAGGGGGGGCAGGGGGGATAATGCGCAACCAAACAGGCAGGGGGGGGGGGTGCTGGTGCGCCTGCTTGGTGTGGCTTATTATAAAGCGGGCCCCAATTATGCCAAACTGCTGCAATGGCACACAACCCGGACTCCAAAAGGTGGTTTGCATTAGAAAAAAAGAGATTTGCGTCCGGGGTGAACTAGGACATTTAATCTGGGCTACCCCAAAAGGTGCGATTTAGCACTTAAAATACCGCTTTCCTCAATGGCTACACTCACTCTCGTGTGGGAGAGCCCAGGCTTAAATGCAATTTAGACCCATAAAAGCATCAGGCATGACCCCATTATGGGGGAAACCCATGTTTGCTCCTGGATCTGAACAGTGCAACTTTACAATTGGAAGCTAATCATTATTATAGATTAGCGGACCTGGAGGGGGCAGAGAGGCATTCAAACATTTGACATCCTTAAATCTAACAACAATATCCCAATGCTGAATTCTTTAGTACCTCAGGTCAGAGCATTTTACCAAGGCTCAACAACCTAAAAACCAATTAACGAACTTTGAAAAGCTCTCTGCGAATAGGGACAAGCCAGTGGACAACATCGCAGCTGTACAGGGAGAGAGTAACTGGGTTCTAGCTCAACAGTAACCTGAAAAACTAGGCTACATGACCAAAGGGAGACGGACCAAGGAGAAGTATTAGACGTAGAGGACTGGATGGAAAATCAGCACGGCAGTCTACAAAAGCGCCCTGTGTACGACCCTCAGGGAGAACGCATATAAAGTTATGATGAGGATAGTACCACACCCCCACAAAATTGGCTAAATTCCTGCCAGTTATCCCCATTGTGCCGAGACAAAGTGGACAACAAGCAGACTTGTTACACATGCTGTGGGTTGGCCCAAGCTAACTAACGTCTGGGATTCAATCCAAGATTGGGCTGAGCAGAATCCTAGGCATAAATATCCGCTAGACCCATGGCAGTTTCTTCTAAACAGACCTGCACACCGAGCGTATCCAAAAAAAGAACGAACAAATTAAATACGCACCATTGCTGATGGGGGGTAAGGGAGAGATCGCAGCCACGTTGGAAACAAAATGTGATTCCATCAATTACTGCAATTCGGAATAGGAATTGTTGTGAGAGATGATCGCCAGATGGAGCAATTGACGAGTATGGTCACAATACTGGCACAAACTATCTCAAAGTCTGGACGCCGTGGTTGGCTCAGACGATTATCCAGGGGTAGAAAGGTCCACATGATATGGCAAATTAGATAGATGCATCTCCGCTGGCTGTTGTATAAACATAAACGTACAGGATAAATCAGAATTACTCAGATCGAACCAGACAGGGGGGAGGTGTGGGGCCGCCCCGGGGTGAAATCTGCCACCCAAGGAGCGATAAGCAGGAAGATGCAGAGCGTCGGTGTGAAACCACGGTTAGAAGGACCCCCCCCCCCCTTCCTCCCCTCCCCACTCTCCGGACACCCCGTACGCCCACCTTTTCCGTCAGGGTGCCAGTGTAAGTCGTCGTCTGTCTGTCTGTCCCAGTTTTTCCTGTCTCACTGCGGGGGAGAACAAAGATGCATGGGCGATTGATGATAAGTTATGATTATGCGGTTGATAAAAAACTTTGAAATGTCTGTCAAACATGTAATCTGTCAATAAAATTTGAGTTGAAAAAAAAAACACCAAAAGCAGGCCGGACTCTCAAAATCTTAGGTGTTATAGGAAACTGCTTCGCCTATTTGATAGAAAGTCCTAAAACGGTAGGTCGCAAGGGAGGTAATAAGCATATTATTCACAGAGTGAACAAGAAGTTCAAAAGTAACCCTCTATATGCACTCTAAACCAAGTAGTATATATTTCTCAGGCCACAAGGGAAAAATCCCTATACAGGAGACTAAAAGCGAAAGACGACGAAAACAAAAGGTTTTAATATACATATTTAGTTATAACACTCAAAAAATTGATTAAAAATATATGTGTTAACAAAACCCCTCAGAGGATCAGTGGAGACCAGAAGAAGAGATATCATTCAAGTCAATATCTCGTTAATAGTTTATATCAGAGAATAACACTCTTGCTCCTGCGTGTTAATTCAACATGTGATGCCCATAATATTGACACATTGCCTATATACGTTCTGGTGACATGCAATAGGGCAATCAGATGATGGCAGTTCCAAAGGTATTAGTACACAAGAAGCAAAGTTCTTTGTAGTTGTCCCACACTGGGGCTATTCCTATGACTTTAAACACACCATCAATTCCTAAGCAGTTAGTACCACACTGTATTCCATACATAGGGTGTCATAGCCTCCATAGATGGATACAAATCCACTACACTAGTGTCAGATACCATCTATTTAAAAAGTATCCTTTAAGTGTTTATATCCCTTCCCTCATACCCATATCAATACACAAGCTGTTTAGGAGTGTAGCCAAATAGTGGTTACTTGTTTATTGCATAAATAGAAGCTGAAATGGGTTGCGGCAAACCCAGAAACAAACCAGTGTATATAATAGTAGCACAATGCTACTCAACAGTGTTAGGATAGCGAAAACACAACGCTGCTTGTCAGCAGAGAGCCAGCAGTGGAGTTGCTGGGCCGGGGATAGGAGAGGGGAAGGGAAGGAGAGCGGGTTAAGGCAAACCCTACCAGAGGCAAGGAGGTATACAACCCATATGGACATCTGGCACATGTCCCGCCGTCGCTCCTCTGTTGACGTCACCCTCGTGACGTCAGTTACACCGACACGTGTTTCGCGCGTGTCACGCGCTTCTTCAGGGGGAGGAGTCTACCCTTCCGATACCTGTACCTATATATATAGGGGGACATGGACACCTATTGGTCCGTGAATGCTTGTGAGGTCCGCCTGTATTCTGCTAATTACAATGTTAACCCTATCAGACCGGGTTCGGGTCAGATGACTATTAGTCATGGACATATACACTGGCGACACACTTATTCGAATCGGCTAGTCCACGAATTCGGGTATACCCGGGTGTGTATTGAGTTTGTGGACTGTTTTCTGCCCGAGTGCATTGGGTATTTTCCAAGCAGGGATGAAGCTATTTTATTCCGCTGGCTGCCTACTGCACAGTTATTATATATATACGCATTACAATTCATGAATTTATGGCCATCTGGTAGACACGCGAAGATTGCAGCCTATTAAATCCTAATCAATTATCATTTAACAGATCAGACCGCCCGTCAGCCAGGCATGAACCCAGGCTGGGGAAGGCAAACACAACGGGGCTTGTCATNGTCAGAGGTGAGGAGCGGCGCATTCCAGGTATCTGCCAGGTACATACTGGGTATTTGCTCGAATAAAGTGTGTCGGTGCAGTAGTATGATACTTGTATATATGTATACCATTAACCCAAAGGTAGAGATTGGCAGAATATAACACAAAAGCTTGCTGCAGAAATATGTATTAAATGCTGAGTAAATATAATAGAGTAGATAAGCACTCAACACTATATAGTAAACCCTAGCTTGTGGTAATCACTGGTTGTTAATGTGGATTACTCTAGAAACGCAGAGTACATAAACCCCTCATTCAGTCCTAAGGGTGACTGGGTCTGAAGGAGATATATCCAACGAGATTCCCGTTGGAGTAAGATTTTGTCCCAGTCACCCCCTCGTGGACTTGGTGGTACATGTTCAATTGCTGAGAAATTCACTACATGTTGGTTGCCCTGATGGTGTTCAATAATATGTCTAGCAAGAGGTGTATCAACTGAATTTCTCACATTGCCTAAGTGTTCTAATACACGTGTTTTGAAGGGTCTGTGGGTTTTACCCACATACCTCATTCCACATACACATGTCATCAGGTATATGACTCCACATGTCTGGCAGTTGATGAACTCATTTATTTTGTATAGTGTATACATAGTGTATATAGTGTATATAGTGTTGAGTGCTTATCTACTCTATTATATTTACTCAGCATTTAATACATATTTCTGCAGGAAGCTTTTGTGTTATATTCTGCCAATCTCTACCTCTGGGTTAATGGTATACAGTGTGATAAACATGCTAAGATCCGTATTGACCTTAGGGGTGGATCACCGTAATTGGGGGCTATACATTCCTACATACAAACACACACGGTTCAGAATTTCTAAAATAGACAGTTATTAACATTAAACCTGGTCATAAACAGTGTGCATTAATCTGGGAGCGAACTAACACATATGAGGAATCATAACATATATACAAGTATCATACTATATGTCCATGACTAATAGTCATCTGACCCGAACCCGGTCTGATAGTGTTAACATTGTAATTAGCAGAATACAGGTGGACCTCACAAGCATTCACGGACCAATAGGTGTCCATGTCTCCCTATATATATCAGATACAGGATCGGAAGGGAAGACTCCTCCCCCTGAAGAAGCGCGTTACACGCGTGAAACACGTGTAGGTGTAACTGACGTCACGAGGGTGACGTCACAGAGGAGCGACGGCGGGACATGTGCCAGATATCCATACGGGTTGTATACCTTCCTTGCCTCTGATAGGGTTTGCCGTAACCCGCTCTCTCTCCCTTCCCCTCTCCTATCCCCTGCACCAGCAACTCCACTGCTGACTTCCTGCTGACAAGCAGCGTTGTGTTTCGCTATCCTAACAGCTGTTTGAGTAGCATTGTGCTACTATTATATACACTGGTTTGTTTCTGGGTTTGCCGCAACCCATTGCAGCTTCTATTTATGCAGTAACAAGTAACCACTATTTGGCTACACTCCTAAACAGCTTGTGTATTGATATGGGTATGAGGGAAGGGATATAAACACTTAAAGGGATACTTTTTAAATAGATGGTATTCTGACACTAGTGTAGTGATTTGTATCCATCTATGGAGGCTATGACACCATATATATGGAATACAGTGTGGTTGGTACTAACTGCTTAGGAATTGATGGTGTTTAAAGTCTAATAGGAATAGCCCCAGTGTGGGACAACTACAAAGAACTTTGCTTATTGTGTACTAATACCTTTGGAACTGCCATCATCTGATTGCCTATTGCATGTCACAGAACGTATACACTGCCGACACAGTTTATCCGAGTGCGGCTCATTCCGCAAGCCGGGAAATGTCCCGGCTTGCGAGCCGCACTCCCTCAGCGTGCCGCGCATCACCGATGCGCGGTCACGCATCATCGGGTGCCAGCGCCCCCTGCACGCGCGTCCAGGGCTCCCCGAGGGAGCCCTGGTGTCCCGCGATCGCGGGACGGCAGCAGGGGGTTCCGGGGGACCCGGCGGACCCGGCAGCGGTAGGGAGAGCGGCCCGATCGGAGGGCGCTCTTCCGCTGCTTCGGCGCGCGCCCGTCACCCTGCGGCATGCGCCAGGATACTGCTGCGGCCAAGAACGGGCAAATGCTCGAATAAACTTGGCCGCAGCAGTATAGGCAATGTGTCAATATTATGGGCATCACATGTTGAATTAACACGCAGGAGCAGATAGGGTTATTCTCTGATATAAACTATTAACGAGATATTGAGCTTGAATGATATATCCCTATTTGGTCTCCACTGCTCCTCTGAGGGGTTTTGTTAACACATATATTTTAATCAATTTTTTGAGTGTTATAACTAAATATGTATTAAAACTTTTTTGTTTTTCGTCGTCTTTCGCTTTTAGTTCCTGGTATAGGGATT
>WSYH01006274.1:0-39191 GCA_036426205.1 Ascaphus truei
AGATCTTTAATCCCTTGGGTATGATGTTATTTTTTATTTTTTTTGCATCTTGTTAGGGAACTAGGAAAACGCTATATTTTATACTGCGTTGCGGGATGAACAATTAAACCAAATAGGACAAAGATGTATAAGATGGAATGAAAAACGGGACATACAAAATCAGAAATGCCTATTGGAGAGGGTGCAGGCAATTTTTCCTAGTATTGTGAAAAGCAAGGTTACAGATCTGTCTGAGACATGTGAATATGCTCACAAGTGATTTCTCCATTGCTGTATGCTATACGGTGGAGGGTTTTTGTCACTTTTTTACCCACCATAACTTATTTAAGCTATGGTTGAAACCTATCCCAGCATCAATTGTCAAAGCCACTATAACCAGCCTCATGCTGATTAGACCTAAAAGGTTGAAACAGCTGTCTGTGGGTAGGTTTATTGGTTGTGCACTTACTGTAACCCAGGCTGTGCTGTAAAGCTGTGTGATACGGCAGGCATAAGCTTATAGGAGTCTATGCCAAAATAAATTTGAAGCAAAAGGTGACAGTGCTCATTTGCATGTCATTTCCCAGAATCCTTTGCTGCAGTAAAAGCACTATCTGCTAGGAGATAATGGTGAAAAGCAACATTGCAGAGCTGTTTGAGACATGTAAAGGTGCTCATGAGTGATTTGTCATTTGTCGTATCCTAGTGTTGTCAACCTTCAGTTAAAAACAGCAATGTCTGACCAATTTAATTCTATACTATTATGTTGCATTATACGATCCTATAAATAAGCCTAGTTTCTACTGACAGTCGAGGCAAAGAAGTTGCCCAGAAAGGCCTGCTACAGTTTACAGTATATCCGTCACAGTGATCAAGCACTGTCTTGAAGGCAAACAAATGTAAATACTAAATACCACTTCAATTCTCACATTATTGCAACTTGAAAAAAATACGTATAATATAATATCCTAAAACTGCAAAACACGTCCATGTAACAATGACAATCTCATTCGAAACAAACTGTACTAAAGTTGAAAAAGAAAAAACAACATATAAAACTCGTTATTCTCGAGAAAGCCATACTGTTTGAACATCGTTACATCGTTACATAGTAGATGAGGTTGAAAAAATACATAGGTCCGTCAAGATCAACCTTTGTTGAATTTACGAGTAAAATCATCATCATCATCATCATCATCATCATCATCATCATCATCATCATCATCATCATCTCGCACCTGCATCTCTCTACATATCTCCCCCAAAACCCCTCACGTATTAACTTTACGATACTCTCCCCTCTATCCTCGCCATAACCCCCCATCTCTCCCCCTCACCCACACAATATACTCCCCCATCAACACATCAAACACATGTAGCCAGGTACCCCACTCTCGCACTTCACCCACCTCCGTTCCCTGTTGCCCGCGCGTGGTGTAGTTGGCGGCTGGTTTTTGGTTGAGCCGGATGCGCGGGGCACCGAGGGCCGGCGGGGACACGCACGAGGGACGGTTGCACGGGGAGGACGCGAGCGGCACGCCGGGGGGTGTCCGAGGACGCGATAGGACGTGATCGGCAGCGATGTGTTGGGTCCCGGGCGGCTAGCGGAGGCGGGGCCGGCCGCCATTGACATCAGCTCGCTCATGCGCATGAGGCCCACAGGCGAGAGGCTACCAACAGCTCGCGGCACTACGCAAGGGGGAAGGACAGCCCCCCGGGTGCACAAGGGCAGGGGACACGTGACGCTAGGGAGCCAATCGGAAGGCCAGGTTCCCCTGTCTCCCGTTAGAGTATACATTTCGCGGGGTTTTGAGTCACGCAGGCAGTCAGGATCCGGGACAGCTAGGGGTAAGAGTGTGGATGCAGGGGTCGTGACCCTCTGCATTAGGCCAGGCAGCCCCAGGTCCCCCAGTTAGGTCTTGACCACTAATTAGACTTGTGAGTATAGGACAGGCCACTAGATTAGGGACAACTGGACCAGTTTTATTGGTAGCTTTAGTCAGGGACACAGTCTACAATAAGCCGTGCGGCACGCGAGGTGTGGGTCTGGGCTCAGAACACCATCAAAGACCCTGGGATAGGTGATATTATCCGCGCTGGAATTCCACCCAACGCGGTGTGGAGAGACAACGTCGGATCGGGCGGAATGCTCGGGTGACCGCGGTACCGTGTCGGAGCCCGGGGAGGTATACCTGCAACTCACGTGCCACCAACCATCTATCACCTAAGAAATAGGGCTGCGCAGTCACACATACACATGCCACATTGGTATTGACTTTGGGGGTGCGATACTAGTTGGGTGGGGGTTTCTGGCACAGGGGGATCACTCTATGGTAGGTTAGGTCCGCCGTGACGCCAGAGGTGGGGTTAGTCGTCCGCCGTGGACGCCAGGGTGGTATGTCCGCCGTGACGCCAAGAGTGGTAGCGTCCCCGTGACGCCCAGAAGTGGTTCGCGTCCGCCGTGGAGCCATGGACGGTTGTGTTGATGTATGTTAGTATGTTTGGTATATGCAGTAAAGCCAGTCCTGTTTTACATTCGTTCGCTTTGTGTGGGTTTTTGTTTTCCTGTGAGGGCCTCCTCCCCTCTGTTGCGGATCCCTCCCAGGTTGGAGGCGTCCCTAGGAGTGTATAAGATTGTATGTACCCCCCCAGGTTCCCGTTGGCGGAAGCTCAGCCCTCTGTAGCCAACAGTAATGCACCACCACCTGCGAACCCTTGCATGTTCCTACACTCCACAGTATTAATCTGCGAGTGCCGTGGGGAAAACCCGTTACATTTGGAGCGGCGCGAGAGCAGTCTGGGGTGCCCTGTTTCAATTTTTTTTCGAAAATTCCCGAATTCATATTTGTATCATGTCGTGCCGTCACCGCAGATGGTCCATGCCTGGGCCTAGCGCACCCAATTTGTATCCCCAAGACGTGCGTTGCAGGACCGGGGGGTCAGCGTAGTGGATACAGACTTTATCTACAGTGCGCACGCAAGTAAGAGTTGCCCGTGGGTTGCCCACCGCCGGTGATGGTGATAGACTATAAACTGGACTGTTGATGGCCGGGGAGATCACCTTCTCCTGTTCACCATGAGTGACAAAATTCTGTCGAAACGGCCCCCCCCCCCATGTATTAAACCTACCCGAGCCCACCGCAAAGGACTGCCGCATGAGCTACGCTGACCTCAATCTCCCGAAGAAGAGCGTCCATATAACTGGATTACAACCGAGCCAACGAGTGACCAGTAGCCCTCCACCGGGTAGACCCCCTAGGGTCTCTTCACCCAAGCGGATTAGGAGGTATCCGCCAGACGGGCGGAGCCCGCTATCCCCACCACCCTGATCAACGGCCTGGCAGGAACCCCAACCTATGTCTAAGCGTAGGAACTGGGGAGCAGTAGTCAGGCCTTAGTGGGAATCCTTGACGTGGAACCGATAGCTCCCAACTAGTTAGAAGCTGTAAACCATTTCGAGCTAAGCACAGACTTTACCGGAAAACTCAAGGCTCTCGGGATTCTGCCGAACGCCCACGGGAGGAGAAGAGGGGACGAGGCATGGAGGAACATTACGCGTCAAACTCATAGAGGATGGTCGTGTTCCGAAGCCGAGCACAGAGTAGGACAAAGACTGGTCGAGTGCCTTCGAGGCACCCCGCCGCTCGGTTGAGGGGGCGACAACCGGAAGCGTAGAAGGGAGAAGTTTCTGCCCAGGAAACTAGTGGAATGCTAATGTAAATAATCTTGCCCAGAAAAAAGACGACGAAGATGAGCTACTGGCTCAATTCAAGCCCTCGACAACGCTTGAAGGGGGACAAATTGATTAATCCCCTTCGTTGTGTACCTACAGCTGTCCCTGGGCACCCTCCTGGACAAGCATATCTTTCGCGCAGCCGAAGCGGACCGATACCGTTCAACAGCTACTCAGGGGTCGTTGCTGACCAAACACAGCTATAAAATGATGCGGGCCCCCGGCGCGGGGCAGTAATCCCCCTAAATCGGGGACTAATGGATTACTAAGAACCCATGAAGTGCAGAGCGCCATTTCCATGAATCAAAGAAACCCAAAAACTACCCCCAAAATGACCCTGTGGTCCCTCGGCCCCAAAGATAAGAAACCTGCACACCAGAGGAGGAGCGAGCAGCACCCAATTCGTCTGTCGGTGAAAGTCATAGTTCTGAGCGGCTCATCCACGTATACGGGTCGTTCCGTACGCGTGAGTGTATTTGCTACACAACTGCGGGAAGAAGGGCCAATCTCATATATTGTCACGAGAAGGAGGGGACCCAGCGAAAGAAAAACCTCCCGACAGAAGAGCAAGCCCAGAGCCGATGCGTTGGTTGTGCTGCTGCCCAGACGCTCGAGCCTGATGTGAACACTCCCCTCGGGAACCACGGATTCCACCTGCTGACACTCTGGCCCCATGAGGGACTTGCCTCACCCGGTGAGAAGCTTGCAGTCAAGTGGGCCCCGCGGGCCATCGTACCCGGTGTAATAGAGGGATATACGCCTCGGCTCTATGGACACCGGGTCACAATGACCATAAATATTCGCGAGTCTATGCCCGCACCTTCAAACACTGCCCTCCTGAGGCCCCGGCCGAACAAATATCGAAGGTTAGGGGATGAGTAATGAAGACTACCCCATTGATGGGATGGCAAGGGTCCAGCTGGACATACTCCAACTGAACACGCAGCAAGAAGCACCCTTGCAGTTAGCGCCATGGTATGTGCCCGTGAACCCCCCAACATTGCAAACCGCCATCATCAATTGGAACCAATGCGGACATAGTGCAAGCTATAAATCCGAGCTACGTTGAAAGAGCAACGAGCTGCCGCTGGCCGATTCGCTCCTAGGACCACGTCTTACGAGGTAGGAGTGCCACGGGTTAAATGACTTGGAACGTCATGGGGAGCTTCTACAACGTCAACGAGGACGGACAACCATATACTTCAGGGGGGAGTGCAAAAGAGATGGCCGTCTGGTGTTGGTTATCCTGACGAGACCCGAACGACCCAACTGTTCTCGTGGAGAGGGAGCCTGAGAGAAGAGTTCAGAGCGAGGTATAGAGTTAATTACCCGAAATGAGGGATGGACGGGCTAAGATCTATCGAACCCATTGTATGTGCAGAAATCTCTCCACCCTTTCCGATGGAGTTTGATTGTTGACCAGAAAGTTGTGAATGCCATCTGGTCAGCCGGTGGGTAGCCGACGCCTCCGGTGAGAGCGGGCGGCCCGCGCACGAGCGGATAGTCGATGCTGGACTTCAATTTCGGCGAGTCGATGCTGTTCTCAGAGTGGAACAGACGGCGGTGACCACCCAGTTCGTCTGCAACGACGACATGTGTTCTCCCACGCGCGAGATGGAGTGGGGTGCAGCCGCAGTGCCCAACATTTCACCATTCGGATGAGTGGATGCCACTCCGTTCCGGAACGTTTCTCGTCGCCTTGCCCCTCGGGATGTGGACGATGTGAGGAGAACGCCATACAATATATGGAAAACCGCGGGATGGGGGTGTGCGGGGATCACGGAGACCTTACGCGTCGCCCATAGTGGTGGTGCGGAAAAGAAAGAAAAAGAGAAACGGGTCCGTACGATTGGTGTATCAGATTATCCGAACATGAAACAATCGCCAGTACCGGACTCAATACAACCTCCGCGCATTGAACGATCCTGAATGCGCTGATGTGGGATTCACTGGTTTGAGCGTGCTTGACCTCCGCTCGGGGTACTATCAGTGCCCATGACGCCGAACATAGACGCAGGAGAGACCAGAGAAAACGGCTTCTCGTCTGCCCCCTGGGTTTATCAATTCACCCGTATGCCCAAGGTATATGTGGGGCCGCCTGATACGTTCCAAAGGTTTGTGATAAAAAGACTACGGAGACTGATTCCGGAGTGTCTCGGTTTACTGGACGACATCATTGTTTCGGGAAGACCTTAGAGAAACAGGAGGAGAGGCTGGTTGAAAAGGTGATAGATCGCTGGCCATGAAGGGTTGAAGTATACACTCGACAAGTGTAGGTTTTGTCACACCTCGTGACCTACGTGGGAAAACATCGTGTCCTGCACAGGGGATTGCTAGCACTGATCCAGCCAAGGTAGAACTTCTTTTGTGGTGAACTGGCGCGTCCCGATAAGTCACGGACTGCGGTCCTTCCTCGGTTTCTTGTGGGTATTGACCGTCGGTTCGTGGAAGAGGTAACTAGTCCGAGCTAAACCCTGCCTATGACAATTTGCTGAAGATATACCCCAGAAGATGACTGGGAAGAATGAGGCCACGTCGGCCCGTCAACTGTTTGGCGAAAGTGGTACGCCGGGGGTGTGGAACGGCCTTCATGAACTTGAAGAAAGAAAAGTCTTGACTGAGCACCAGGTCTTGCATATGCTGACCCAGAACAACCGTTATGTCCTGCATGTGTGTGATGACCATCTTAATGGACTGGGTGCTGTCCTGCATCATAAGCACCCCGAAGGTCTTCGGCCTGTAGCCTACATCACGCTCAGCCTGACACCAGAGGCAGAGCAGAGATTACCCCGTCCACAAGTTTGAGTTTCTGGCTCTTCAAGTGGGCGATCACGAGAAGCCCACGATTACTTGTACTGTGTCAACCTTCGAGGTATAAGGACGGATAACAATCCCCATCACGTAATCAATACGTCGGCCCCACATTAGTTGCAGCCGCCCACCAGATGTCAGGGCCGCCCTCAGACTACCGCTTTCCTGAAGTATAATCGGGGGGGGCCATTGTTTTGGGGCGTCGCCCTCTCCGAATAGGCCAGACTACTCGCTAAACCCCGTTTGATGCAGTGATGGATAGAACTTCCGCGTCCCGGAGTGCGGGCTAGTGTGAAAACTGCAGCCATAGTTAATGACCAAGTGGCCTCCTCGAGGTCTAGTTTAGAGTGGAGCCGACTCCTGGGATGCCAGTCGAGGCTGTCCCCGCCGCACTACTGCACCCAAAGGGATGCCCTCACGCATGCAAGGTGTTTCCGGTGGTAAAGATTGGTGGTAGACTACCAAATTCGACGATCCGGTCGCTAGTACTCATCCGGCACGCCGTTGTAAAAGAGGAACCCGGCCTTCTGAATACGTGCTCCCAATGACTTGGTTGCGCTGCCTCATGCGAGAATGGACAAATTTGAAATAGACACTGGCTATTGCTCTATCGTGTTGGTGGCATACCACAACCACCCGCCTGAGAGGAGACAACTAGTCCCTATAGAAACTACAATCCTGGTTGTTGAAGTCCCTCACGATGACAGGCTTCTGGTTCGGGTAGAGAAAGACTTTTGGGCTAGTCCGAGACGGTCTCTGGCCCAAGATGCGGGAAGACGTGGAACAAACTGCCGCCATTGTGCCCGGATGCGTTTCAACACGCAAGTACGTTGCCTACCAGAGCAGACCCATGAGCCATCTGAAGAGTTTGGTCCAATGGACTTGGTGTGTATGACTTTGTAATGTTACGAACGGATATGCCGAGGTATCGTAACGTGCTGGGTCATCACCGGACCATTACCCCGATATGCCCAGACCTTCCCCACAAAAACAGAAGGCTATCACACGGTCGCGGAAAGTTCTATGGGGAAAGTTCTTCGTACATTAACGGTCTTCCAAACCGCTCACTCCGACCAAGGGCGAGTTTTAGATACTCTGATCCGAGAATTACTTAAATGTCTGAACGTCGCCAAATCCCGGACGACTTCCTACCACCCGTCAAAGGAGATGCTTTGCTGACGATTAACAGGACCCTGTTGGACCTGCGTTGGAACTCTGAAGGGAAAGCAGAGCAGAAAAACAGAATGGAGTCGTTCACGTAGTAAACGTTGTATACCACCGTTACAACTGTACTCGCCAATGAAAGTCACTGGGTTCTCTCCCGTACTTCTCATGTTTGGGCGGGGGCAAGCTCCCCGTAGATGTGCGTCTTCGAGTTTTCCACCTCAACAGGATGGGATACACAATGCTACCCATTTCAAGATGTGCAACCGGCTAAAGGACCGTTTTGCAGCGAGCTTACAAAGGACTGAGAAGGTCTACGCTAACTGAATGCTGGCAAAGATAAGGAGACGATACGAACAACAAAAGTGCAAGTAAGCGAATGTGTACGTCATGGGTACGCTGTGTTACTTTCGTAATGGGAGTCCACGCGGAAAACAAACTGGCAGACCGGGGATAGAGAGGCGTTATGAGGTAGTAGTAGAACAGCAGATGCCCGGCCTCCCGCGTCATCGCATCACAAAGACAACGACGGCCGGGTAGGGAAAGTTTGTGCATCGTAATCACCTTCTCCCTTCTCCCCAAGTGGGAGACGAAGAAGAAGAAATACAGGCCACACACCGCTCAACGTGACGCCGATCTATCAGAGGTGGGTCAACGAGAACTGTAAATAACGAACCCACTCTGAAACTCCGGAAGGACCCTATGGAAGGACCCTCTCAAAGGCACCATCCGCGCAGGAGGGGCATCTCCCGAAGGAGCCTACGGGAAGGGCCCCGTAGCCAATGCCTACAAGGTGGCACCAAAGGCCATAGCCTTTGGATCCACAGAGCCCGTGCTTGTGCCTAACAGAGAAATGTCAGTAGAACATTTCATCCTCAAGGAAGAGGCTGACGCCATAGGACTGATCACTTATTAATCCCCATGAGGGAGTTGCTGAAGAACAACCCGTAGGAGCACAGGTTCAGGGTCATCCAACTCGGGTAACCTGATTGTGATCAGATGGGGGCACCCCATTATGAGGCCTCAGCAGTGTCTCGGGTAATATACGTCTTGATTGTGATGCTCAACGAATAATGCAATCTCGTTTAGAGTTACCTGGCGAAGTTATATAGTTACTAATTGCATTTTCATTATATAATTCTCTGTACGGTTTGGTTATTTATCGCCCAAGCGAGGATCGTTGGGGTTATCACCAGGGGGAGGATGTAGCCAGGTCCCCCCTCGCGCACTCACCCCCTCCTTCCCCGTTGCCCGCGACCCGTGGTGTAGTTTCGCTGTTTGGCTAGGGAGCGGTCGGCCGGGTTGCCGGGGACCGACTGGGCCGGTTGCCAGGGACGCGACCGGGCGCCGTTTTGCCGGGCCGCGATCGCGTTGTTAGGGTCCCGGCGGCTAGCGGAGCAGGGCCGCCATTGACAGTCATCTCGCGCCATGCGCAGAGGCCAGCTAGCGCGAGAGGCTCCAACCTCGCGCTCACACGCAAGGCGGGAATGACAGCCCCCAGGGTGCACAGGGGCGGGACACTGATGCTAGGGAGCCAATCGGAAGGCCAGAGTTCCCTGCTCCAGTTAGATAACATTTCGCGGGTTTGAGTCACCAGGCAGTCAGGATCCGGACCAGCTAGGGGTAGAGGTGGATGCAGGGTCAGTGACCCTCTGCATTTAGGCCAGCAGCCCCCAGGCCCCCCAGTTAGGTCCTGAGCCACTTAATAGCTTGGGAGTAATAGGGACAGGCCCTAATAGGGTAGGGACACTGACCCATTTATTGGTAGCTTAGTCAGACACAGTGCTACAAGCCGTGCGGCACTGAGGGTGGGTTTCTGGGCTCAGACACATATCAAAGACCCTGGGATAGGTGTATTATCCGCGCTGGTATTCACCCAACGCGGTGTGGAGGACAACGTCGGATCGGGGCGGATCTCCGGTGACATCGCGGTCCCCGTGGCCTGGAGCCCGGGCAGGTAACCTGCAACTCACGTGCACCAACCAGGCCTATCACCAGACATAGTGCTGCGCGCAGTCACACATACACATGCACAGTGGTATTGACTTTGGGGTTGCGAGAACATGGGTGGGGGTTACTGGACACAGGTGGGATCACTCTATGGGAGTTAGGTCCGCCGTGAGCCAGGTGGTAGCGTCCGCGCCGACGCCAGAGGTGGTAGCGGGTCCGCCGTGACGCAGAGGTGGTAGCGTCCGCAGTGGACGCCGACGGTGTTAGCGTCCGCGACGCCCAGAGTGGTACGTCGCCGTGGCCAATGACGGTTTGTGTTGATGTATGTAGATATAGTTGGTTTATGCAGTAAAGCCAGTCCTGTTTTACATTCGTTCGCTTTGTGTGGTTGTTTCCTGGAGGGCCCTCCTCCCCCTCTGTTGGGATCCCTCCCAGGTGGAGGCGTTGCACCTAAGATGTTAAGATGTATGTACCCCAGGTTCCCCGTGGGAAGCTCAGCCCTCCTGTGAGTCAAACAGGTAAATGCACCACACCTGCGAACCTTGCATGTTCCTTCCACACCTCCACAGTATTTATCTGCAGTGGGTGGGGGAAACCCTTACACACACAATACCCCCATCCACACAAACATACACTACCTCCTCCACATCAAACACACAACCCACCCTCCAAATCAAACACACCCTCCTGCCAATCACATCAACTCTCCCGTCGCCTCCAGTTATCTCACCACACCGCACTCACATACACTCTCCCCGCATGCACCTCAACATCACTCTCCCACCCCTGCACATCACCATCACTCTCCCAGGCCCCTGCCACCTACATCACTCTCCCCCCTGCAACCTCAAAGGAAAAACATTTCAGCACAAGCCGCACGGTAAAACAGCATTATTATTCTAACTAACATCATTTTTTACGTGTTTACTTGAAACAAAATAAACATTTTTTTTTTAAAATTAAAAACTAACTATAATAATTCACTAATATAATTAACTAATTTCCTTAACGCCTGTATGCCCGCAGGACCCTGGCAGTCCCCGTACTGGGAAGGTTGGGTAGGTGTATAACACGCACCACACGCAGTTGAGGCGTGCCCGGAGTGTGGTATGCATTGCGGGCCTTGAGTAGAAGGTTAAAGGATACTTGCAATATCTGGCTATTGGTTGAGTGGGGTAGTAATGTCCGTAGTGCCAGAGTTCAGGGTATATAGAGGCACGTAATCAAGTCCATTAAGCCAGTGTCAGGATTGGAGAGGGCAGCGTAATCAAGTCACATAGCCCGTGTTCTTCAGATTTTGGAGAGAGGGCAGTTCGTAAACGTGTATCCGAAGAAGGGCCAAGGGCAGGAGAAAGCGGGTAATCCGAATCAAAGCAGAGTTCAAGCCAGGGAGATCCAAAAATGTTACAGCGGACAGGCAGGACACAGTGGCTGAAAGAGACAGGAGAGGCCAAAGCATAGAGACTGCACACACAGGGGTCACAAGAAGTATGAAGCAGCAATGAGTAGATGGACAGACAGGGATTATAAAGGAGGGAGCACCAATGGGAGAGAGAGGAGGGCAGAGGTGTGAGTGAAGGTGTTGCAGGGATAGGTGAGGAAAGGAAGGGAGGAGACAGGTAAATCAGACAGGGAATGGCTTGACAAACTATGAGGGGCGGAACCAGAGCTCCAGGAAGAAGACCTATACAAGTGGTAGCCGTGTGTGGCGCGGCCCTCTGTAAGGGTTGGATGTGCATGCACAAGGTGTGTGCCAGGAGAGCGTGAGGGAGTATCGCGACCGGGCCGCTCACCAAGGAGGCATGAGGGAGCGGTATCTTCATCCTCATAAGGGGTAGTGTAACAGGAGAGGGAAGAAAGAGAGGCGCCTGCGAGCAATGAGTGGTCCGGGGAGGGGGGGGGAGGGGAAATCGGCGGTGTTTGGGGATAAGCGCGCACCTTGGGGACCGTGCGTGATAGCGGGGTCGTTGGTCTGGACAGCCGAGAGGAATACGGGTGCGGGGAGGAGGAAGGGAGAGATGAACGGGCAGGCTGAGGGAGAGGTCAAGGCAGTGGGAACAGTGGGTGACGGGGACACATTGGGAAGCAGGAATCCCCTGACCGTCACAGTACCCCCCCTTGAGGATCGGCCTCTCCGGGCTGATCTCCATGGCTTCTGGGGGAAATTTCCGAATGGAATTGCTCAGAGGAGTTTGGAGAGCGTGGATATGACGAGAAGGAAATCCATGAACGCTACATCTGGACCATACCCCTTCCAATGACGAGGAACTGATAAGTTGTTTCTGGACCAATGGAGTCGATTATGGAATCACCTCATATTCTGCTGTCCGTCATGGCCAGGGTTTTGATTCTGGGAACGATCCGGAGAAAGTGGGAATTTTGAATGAAGGGTTTGAGCAGGGAAACACAACTGAAAACAAAGAATCCTCATCGGTGGGTAGGAAGTGCCAACCAACGGTATGCGACCGGATTGATCCTCTCCCAGTATCTTGAAGGGACCCAAGAATCTCGGGGAAGACCAATTTCGGGACCGCGCGGTCTTGAGCCTTATTTTTTTTAAGACAACCACACTCTGTCTCCGGTTTGTAAATGAAGGGCCACTGTTGGGCATCGAGATCTGACTTTGTTTTTTGTTTGCAGAGGCAGGTGTAGAGGGCCTTTCAGAATATTTCTTCCAAGAGTTTTGAAGAGTAGACAATAGAGACTGGAGAATCTCCCTGCTTGGTCGGGGACCCCAGAAGGGGAAGAGGATAGGGGAAGTCTGCCTAGGGGTTAAATCCAAAATTAATGACGAAAGGGGCTCGTGCGTAGATTCATTTTTAAGAAAAGATTTTAATTTCAAACTCCGCCCATGGTCAAAAAAAAAAAAAATGATCCACCCCACCCGTTGTCTTGAGACTCGGAGACACAAACAATCTGAGATACAAGCTCTAAGGTCTGATTCATTCTTTTCCATTTGGACCCGTGTCTGAGGGTGGTACGCAGAAGACAATAGAAGAGAAATCCCAAGTCTAGAAAACGCACGCCAAAATTTAGAGATGAATTGATAACCCCTGCTATCATAAACAATGAAATAGTAACACCGGTATTGAAATTTCCTTTAGAAAAAAGATGGGGGGGTCCACTGTCGTAGATGGGTGCAGAGACGAAGCCCTTTGAGAAACTCGAAGGCGTCAATGGCTTCGGGAAGACCCAGTCGTAGTGTCAGCACCTTTTTACGTCAAGCGGTGATGGATAGAGCACTGAAGAAAAATTACGGATGAACTTCCGGTAAAATTGGCAAAGCCAAGAAGCGCTGCAAACGGCCTTGAGAAATTTGGTAGGGCCAGTCGAGGACAGAATTCAAATTTTCTGGGTCCATTGAAAAACCTTGGTTAGAGATAATATAGCCTAGTGCCGGCCTGGTGGACGTTTAGTGAAACAAACATTTCTCCATCTTGGCGTATAGGCCTATTGAGTCATCGCAGACTAGAGAGTACCAGTTTTGGTATGGGGCCCAATGTGGCTCTTCCAAATCCTTAGAGAAATGAGATGTCATCCAATATATGATAACAAATGTCCCTAACACGTCCCGGAAGATATCGTTCATGAACTCCTTTGGAAAACGGCAGGAGCATTGGCATAGCCCGAAGGACTCACTAGATACTCATAATGTCCAAGATCGCGTATTAAACGCGGTTTTCCCATTCATACCCTTCTCTTATAACGGATGAATTATAGCCCCCTCTTAAATCGAGTTTGGAGAAGATAGAGGCTCCACTAGTAACTGTCGAAAAGTTCAGAAATAGGGGAAGAGGATAACGTTTTTTACCGTGATTTTGTTGAGTCCGCGAAAGTGGATCAGGGTCTTAGGGATCCATCCTTCTTCTTCATTCCAAAGAGAAAGCCTGCCCCATCGTTTGAGTGAGTTTTGGCGGATGAATCCTTTCTCCAAATTTTCTTGGATGTAAGACGTCATAGCCTCAGTTTTCACAGGACTGATAAAGATATGACTTTCGACTTCGGGATGATGGTTCCTGGAATTAAATCATCAGACAATCGTATGACAATGGAGGTAATACCTCAGCTTGAACGTTATTGAATACATCCAGGAACGCGGGATACCCCGTCGGATAATAGAAAGGTTGGCAGGAACGGAATCCAAACCAGCGAGCACAGCAGCAGGAGGAGTGGTAAGACAGAGGGTTTCAGGGGAAGAAGACCACTGATAGGTTAGCATTGTCGGTCCCATCTCTGGCGTGGATTGGGGAGTCGGCAGCCAAGGCAATCCCTAGAATGACCTGAACGGTGGGAGATGATATATCAAAAACTATTACCTCTTATGGCCTCTGCGTGGTCACGTAAGAGGAATGGACTTCCAGATGAATGAAGCGGTTGAAGCGGGCATCCTCGATAGCTTCAAGTCCATGGGCGCTTTCTCTTGTACCAGAGGATTTGATTTCTTCCTCAGGGCGAAGGTGGTGATCAAGAGTTGCCGCTAGACCCCGGAGTCAATGAAAGCTTTTACTTCTAATAGAAGATTTGGGCCCGTCGCGTTCCAGGAACAAGAGTTTCTTTTGGAGACCTTAGGGAGAGAGAGGCAAAAGACATTGTAACACAGCAAACCCCTCTAACCTTTATCGGGTGTTCCCGTTTCCCTTTCCCGGCTTCAGGGGAACATTACTGTGAGCCGATGTTCTGGGGAACACAATAGAAACAAGGCCCTCTGATGACGTCTCATTTCATCATCATCATCATCATCATCATCATCATCATCATCATCATCATCTCCTCCAGCACCTCTCATCCTCATATCTCCCCCAGAACCCCTCACTATTAACCTTTACGATACTCCCCTCTATCTCGCATACCCCCATCTCTCCCCCTCACCCACACAATACTCCCCCTCCACATCAAACACATGTAGCCAGGTCCCCCCTCGCGCACTCACCCCCTCCTTCCCTGTTGCCGCGCGTGGTGTAGTTGCGGCTGGTTGCTAGGGAGCGGTTGGGCCGGTTGCCGGGGACGCGAGCGGGCCGGTTGCCGGGGACGCGATCCGGCGCCGGTTGTCCGAGGCCGCGATCCGCGTTGTTCGGGTCCCGGCGGCTAGCGGATGCGGGCGCCGCCATTGACAGTCACTCGCTCATCGCATGAGGCCACAGCGCGAGAGGCTCCAACAGCCGCGCACTACGCAAGGCCGGGAATGACAGCCCCCCGGGTGCACAGGGGCAGGACAACGTGACGCTAGGGAGCCAAATCGGAAGGCCAGGTTCCCCTCTCCCGTTTATATACATTTCGCGGGGTTTTGAGTCACGCAGGCAGTCGGATCCGGACCAGCTAGGGGTAAGAGTGTGATGCAGGGGTCAGTTGACCCTCTGCATTAGGCCAGAGCAGACCCAGGTCCCCCAGTTAGGTCCTTGAGCCACTTTGAATTAGCTTGGTGAGTATAGGACAGGCCTAGATTAGGGACAACTGGACCCAGTTTATTGGTAGCTTTAGTCAGGGACACAGTCTACAAACGCCGTGCGGCACTGCGAGCTTGGGTTCTGGGCTCAGAACACCATCAAAGACCTGGGATAGGTGATATTATCCGCGCTGGAATTCACCCAACGCGGTGTGGAGGACAACGCGGATCGGGCGGACTTCGGTGACTCGCGGTACCCGTGCGGAGCCCGGGCAGGTACCTGCAACTCACGTGCACCAACCACTATCACCAGAACATAGTGGCTGCGCAGTCACACATCACATGCCACATGGTATTGACTTTGGGGGTGCGAACATTGGGTGGGGGTTTACTGGACACAGGGTGGGATCACTCTATGTAGGTTAGCGTCCGCCGTGACGCCAGAGGTGGGTACGTCCGCCGTGAACGCCAGAGGTGGTACGTCCGCCGTGACGCCAAGATTGGTAGCGTCCCCGTGACGCCCAGAGTGGTTGCGTCCGCCGTGGCGCATGACGGTTGTGTTGATGTATGTAGATATAGTTGGTTATGCAGTAAAGCCAGTCCCTGTTTACATTCGTTCGCTTTGTGTGGTGTTTTCCTGTGAGGGCCTCCTCCCACTCGTGTGGGATCCCTCCCAGTGGAGGCGTTCACCTAGAGTGTATAAGATGTATGTTACCCCAGGTTCCCCTTGGCGGAAGCTCAGCCCTCCTGTAGCCAACATGTAATGCACCACACCTGCGAACCTTGCATGTTCCTACACCTCCACAGTATTAATCTGCGAGTGGTGGGGAAAACCCGTTACTTTTGGAGCGCGCTGAGAGCAGTCCTGGGGTGCCCTTTTCAATTTTTTTTCTAAATTCCCCGATTCATATTTTGTAATCATGTCCGTGCCGTCACCGCAGAGGTCCATGCCTGGGCCTAGCGCACCAATATCCCCAAGACGTGCGTTGCAGGACCGGGGTAACACTGGATACAGACTTATCTACAGTGCGCACGCAAGTAAGACGTTGCCCGGGTTGCCACCGCCCGGGGTGATAGACTATAAACTGGTGTTGTCTGGCCGGGGGATCACCTGTCTCCTGTTTCACCATGAGTGACATAATTCTCGAAGGCCCCCCCCCCATGTATTAAACCTACCCGAGTCCCCCGCAAGGGACTGCCTGCATGATCTACGCTGACCTCTCAATCTCCCGAAAGAAGAAAGCGTCACATATTACTGGATTACAACCTGAGCCAACGAGTGACCAGTACTCTCCCCTCACCGGGTAGACCCACCCTAGGGTCTCTTTCACCCAAGCGGATTAGGAGGATCGCCAGAGGGAGGGAGCCCGCTATCCCACCCACCCTGATCAACGGCCTGGCAGGAACCCCAACCTGTCTCAAGCGTAGGAATCTGGGGAGCAGTAGTCAGGGCCTTACGTGGGAATCTTGACGTGGAACACGATAGCCATCCCCACTAGTAGAAGCTTGTAACCATTTCGACGCAAGCACAGACTTACCGGAAAATCAAGGCTTCTCTGGGATTCTGCCGAACGCCCACGGGAGAGAAGAGGGGATGAGGCATGGAGGTAACCATTTACGCTTCAAATCATAGAGGTTTGGTCGTGTTCCGAAGCCGGCAAGCAGAGAGACAAAGACTGGTCGAGTGCCTTCGAGGCACCCCGCCGCTCGGTTAGGGGGCGACAACCGGGAGGCGTAGAAGGGAGAAGTTCTGCCCAGGAAACTAGTGGAATGCTAATGTAAAATAATCTTGCCAGAAAAAGCGACAGAAGATGAGCTACGGCTCAATTCAAAGCCTCGACAACGCTGAAGGGGAAAATTGATAATCCGCGCTTCTTCGTGGACCTACAGCTGCCCTGGGCACCCTCCTGGAAGAGCATATCATTTCGCGCAGCCGAAGCGGACCGATACCGTTCAAACAAGCTACTCAAGGGTCGTGCCTGGACCAAACACTAGCTATAAAATGATGCGGGCCCCCGGCGCGGCAGTAAAATCCCCCTAAATCGGGGAACTAATGGATTCTAAGATACCCATGAAGTGCAGAGCGCCATTTCCAATGAATCAAAGAAACCCAAAACTACCCCCAAAATGACCCTGTGGCCCCGTCGGCCCCAAAGATAGAAAACTGCACACCATAGGAGGAAGCGACAGCGACCCAAGTTCGTCCTGTCGGAAAGTCATAGTTCTGAGCGGGCCTCCATCCACGTATACGGGTCGTTCCGGACCGACCGTGATGTATTTGCTAACAATGCGGGAAGAAGGGCCAACATCTCAGTACCTATTGTCGAGAGAAGGAGGGACACACAGACGATAAGAAAAACCTCCCGACAGAAGAGCAAGCCCAGACCGATGGTTGGTTGTGCTGTGCCCAGAACCTCGAGCCTGACTGTGAACACTCCCCTCGGGAACCACGGATTCCACCTGCTGACACTGGCCCCAGTGAGGGACTGCCTCACCCGGTGAGAACTTGCAGTCAAGTGGGCCCCGCGGGCCATCGTACCCGGTGTAATAGAGGGATATACGCCTCGGCTCTATTGGACACCGGGGCAACAATGACCATAATATTCGCAAGTTGCTATGCCCAGCACCTTCACAACCTGCCCTCCTGAGGCCCCGGCCCGAACCGCGAACTATCTGAAGGTTAGGGGATGAGTAATGAAACTACCCCATTGATGGGATTGGCAAGGTCCAGCTGGACATACCCACTGAACACGGCGAAGAAGCACCCTTGCAGTTTAGCGGCCATGGTATGTGCCCGTGAACCCCGCCAACATTGCAAAACCCCATCCATCATATTGGAACCAATGCGACATAGTGCAAGATAAATCCGAGCTACTTGAAAGAGACAACGAGCTTGCGCTGCCGATTCGCTCCTAGGACCCGTCTACGAAGGAGTGCCACGGGTATATGCTTGGAACGTCATGGGGAGCTCTACATCGTCAACGAGACTGGACAACCATATTACATACAGGGGGGGGCAAAAAATGGCCGTCTGGTGTTGGTTATCCTGACCGAGACCCGACGACCCACTGTTCTGTGGAGAGTGGAGCCGTGAAGAAGAAGAGTTCAGGCGAGGTATAGAGTAATCACCCGAATGAGGGAATGAGGGCTAAGATCCCTATTCGAACCCAAGCTGTATGTGCCAGAAATCTTCTCCCTTTCCGATGGAGTTTGATTGTTGACCAGAAAGTTGGAATGCATCAATCTGGTCAGACCGGTGGGAGCCGACACCTCGGTGAGACGCGGGCGGCCGCGCACGAGCGGATAGTCGATGCTGGACTTCAATTTCGGCGAGTCGATGCTGTTGTCTACCAGAGTGGAACGACGGGTGACCACCCATCGTTGCTGCAACGACGACATGTGTTCTCCACGCAGCGAGATGGAGTGGGGTGCAGCCGCCAGTGCCCAACATTTTTACCATTTCGGATGAGTGGCCACTCCGTTCCGGAACTTTCTCGTCGCCTTGCCCTCGGGATGTGGACGATGTGAGGAGAACGTCCATACAATAGATGGAAAACCGGGGATGGGTGTGCGGGGATCACGGAGACCTTACGCGTCCCCATAGTGGTGGTGCGGAAAAGAAAGGAAGAGAAAAAAGCAACGGGGTCCGTACGATTGGTGTATCGATTATCCGAACATGAACAATCGCCGTACCGGATCAATACAACCTTCCGCCATTGAGACGATCCTGAATGCGCTGAATGAATGGAGTTCACTGGTTGAGCGTGCTTGACCTCCGATCAGGGTACTATCAGTGCCCATGACGCCGAAAGACGCGGAGAAAGGAGAAAACGTTCTCGTCTGCCCCCTGGGATTTATCAATTCACTCCGTATGCACCCAAGGTATTGGTGGGGCGCCTGACTACGTTCCAAGGTTTGATGATAAAAAGACTATCGGAGACATGATTCCCCGGAGTTTCGGTTTACTGACACATCATTGTTTCGGGAAGACCTTAGAGAAACAGAGGAGAGGCTGGTTGAACAGGTGATAAGATGTCTGGCCATGAAGGGTTGAAGAATCACTCGACAAGTGTAGGTTTTTGTCACACCTCGGGTGGACCTACGTGGGAAAACATCGTGTCTGCCACAGGGGATTGCTAGTAGATCCAGCCAAGGTAGAACTTCTTTGTGGTGACTGGCGCGTCCCGATAATGTCACGGAACTGCGGTCCTTCCTCGGTTTTTTGTGGGTATTACCGTCGGTTCGTGGAAGGGTACTTAGTCGAGCTAAACCCTGCTATGCAATTGCTGAAGATATACCCCGAAGATGACTGGGGAAGAATGATGGCCACGTCGGCCCGTCAACTGTTTGGCGATAAGTGACGCGCGGGAGTTGTGAACGGCCTTCCTGAACTTGAAAGTAAAAGTCTTGACGAGCACCAGCTTGCATATGCTGACCCAGAACAACCGATGTCCTGCATGTGATGGATGATCCATCTTAATGGACTGGGTGGCTGTCCTGCATCATAAGCACCCCCGAAGGTCTTCGGCCTGTAGCCTACATCAGCGCTCAGTCTGACACCCAGAGGTAGCAGAGATTACCCGGTCCACAAGTTTGAGTTTCTGGCTCTTCCAAGTGGGCGATCACGAGAAAGCCCACGATTACTTGTACGTTGTTCCAACCTTCGAGGTAAGTGAACGATAACAATCCCCATCACGTACATCAATAGTTCGGCCCAATTAGTGCAGACCCCCAGGCACGATGTCAGGCCGCCCTCAGACTACCCGCTTCTCCTGAAGTATAAGCGGGAGCACAATTGATTATTGGGGCGCGCCCTCCTCCAATAGGCCAGACTACTCGCTACACCCCGAGAGTGAATGGGAAGAACTTCCAGGTCCCAGGAGTGCGGGCTATGTGTAAACTGTCAGCCATAGTTAATGAACCAAGTGGCCTCTACGGAGTCCTAGTTTACGAGTGGCAGCCGACTCCTTGGGATGCCAGTCGAGGCTGTCCCCGCCGCATACTGCTACCCAAAGGGATGCCCTTCACGCATGCAAGGTGTTTCCGGTGAAAATATTTGGTAGACTACCAAATTCGAGATCCGTCGCTAGTAATCATCCGGCAACGCCGTTTAAAAGAGGAACCCGGGCCTTCTGAAAACGTGCGCCCAATGACTTGGTTGCCTGCTCATGCGAGAATGGACAAATTTGTAAATAGACACTGGCTTTACTCTATCGTGGGTGCACTACCACAACCACCCTGAAGGAGACAACTAGTCTCTACAGAAGCGTACAATCCTGGTGTTTGAAGTCCCTCACATGACAGGCCTTCTGGCTCTCGGGTAGAGAAAGACTTTTGGGCTAGTCCGAGACGGTTCTCTGGCCCAGATGCGGGAAGCGGTGGAACAAACGTGCCGCCAATTGTGACCGGTGCGTTCAACAACGCATACGTTGCCTCACCATAGCAGCTCCATGAGCCATCTGAAGAGTTCTGGTACCATGGACTTGGTGTGTATGGACTTTGTATGTATACGAACGGATAGCCGAGGATCGTAAGTGCTGGGTCATCACAGGACCATTACCCCGATATGCCCAGACCTTCCCCACAAAAGTACAGAAGGCTATCAACAGGTCGCGCGAAAGTTCTATGGGAAAGTTCTTCGTACATTACGGTCTTCCAAACCGCTCCACTCCGACCAAGGGCGAGCTTTTGAGATACTCTGATCCGTAGAATTACTTAAATCTGAACGTCGCCAAATCCCGGCGACTTCCTTACCACCCGAAAGGAGTGCTTTGCTGACGATTACAGGACCCTGTTGGACACTGCTGGAACTCTGAAGGAAAGCGAAGAAAAACAAGAATGGAGTTCGTCACGTAGTAAACGTTTTACCACCGCTTACAACTGTACTCGCATGAGTTCCACTGGGTTCTCTCCCGTACTTCTCATGTTTGGGCGGGAGCAAGCTCCCCGTAGATGTGGCGTCTTGAGCTTTTTCCATCAACGGATGGGATACACATGCTACCCATTTCAAGATGTGCAACCGTCTAAAGGACGTTTTGCAGCGAGCTTACCAAAGGTGAGAAGGTCTCACGTAACTGAATGCTGGCAAAGAATAAGGAGACGATACGACAACAAAGTTCCAAGTAAGAGAATGTGTTACGTCCTGGGGTACGCTGTGTTACTACTTCGTAATGGTGGAGTCACCGGAAAAACATAACTGGCAGACCGTGGGATGAGAGATGGCGTTATGAGGTAGTAGAGACAACAGATGCCCGGCCTCCCGGTCATCGCATCACAAGACACACGACGGCGGGTAGGGGAAAACGTTTGGCATCGTAATCACCTTCTCCCTTCATCCACCAAGTGGGAGACGAAGAAGAAGAAATACAGGCCACACACCGCTCAACGGTGAGCCGATCTACAGAGGTGGGTCAACGAGAGCTGTACAATAACGAACCCACTCTGAAACTCCGGAAGAACCCTATGGAAGGACCCTCTCAAAGGGACCATCCGCAGGAGGGGCAATCTCCCGAAGGAGCTACGGGTAAGGGGCCCCGTAGTGCCAATGCCTACTAAGGTGGCACCAACAGGCATAGCCTTTGGATCCACAGAGCCCGTGCTTGTGCCTAACAGAGAATGTCATAGAACATTTTCACTCCTCAAGGGAAGAGGCTGGCACATAGGACTGATCACTTATTAACCCGCAAGGGAGTTGCTGAAGAACAACCCGTAGGAGCACAGGTCAGGGTACCCTCCAACTCGGGTGGAACCTGATGTCGATCAGATGGGGGCAACCCCATTATGAGGCTCAGCAGTGGTCTCGGAGTAAGTATACGTCTTGATTGTGATGCTCAACGAAGTATGCAATCTCGTTTAGAGTTACCTGGGCGTAAGTTATATAGTTACTACTACTGTCATTTTCATTATATAATTCTCTGTACGTTTGGTTATTTTCGCCCAAGCGAGGAGTCGTGGGGTTTTCACCAGGGGGAGGATGTAGCCAGGTCCCCCCTCGCGCACTCACCCCCTCCTTCCCCGTTGCCGCGCGTGGTGTAGTTGCGGCTGGTTGCTAGGGAGCGGTCGGGCCGGTTGCTGGGGACGCGAGCGGGCCGGTTGCCGGGGGACGCGAGCGGGCCGGTTGCCGGGGACGCGATCGGGCCGGTTGCCGAGGCCGCGATCGCGTTGTTAGGGTCCCGGCGGCTAGCGGAGCAGGGCGCCGCCATTGACAGTCAGCTCGCGCATGCGCAGGAGGCCAGCTAGCGCGAGAGGCTCCAACAGCTCGCGCACATGGAAGGCGGGAAGGACAGCCCCCAGGGTGCACAGGGGCAGGGACACGTGACGCTAGGGAGCCAATCGGAAGGCCAGGTTCCCCTGCTCCCAGTTAGATACATTTCGCGGGGTTTTGAGTCACGCAGGCAGTCAGGATCCGGACCAGCTAGGGGTAAGAGGTGGATGCAGGGGTCAGTGACCCTCTGCATTAGGCCAGCAGCCCCCAGGCCCCCAGTTAGGTCCTGAGCCACTTAATAGCTTGTGGAGTATAGGGACAGGCCCTAGATAGGGACACTGACCCATTTATTGGTAGCTTAGTCAGGGACACAGTGCTACAGCCGTGCGGCACTGCGAGGTGGGTTCTGGGCTCAGAACACCATCAAAGACCCTGGGACTAAGGTGATATTATCCGCGCTGGAATTCACCCAACGCGGTGTGGAGGACAACGTCGGATCGGGCGGATCTCCGGTGATATCGCGGTACCCGTGGCTGGAGCCCGGGCAGGTAACCTGCAACTCACGTGCACCAACCAGGCCTATCACCAGACATAGTGGCTGCGCAGTCACACATACACATGCACAGTGGTATTTGACTTTGGGGGTGCGAGACATTTGGGTGGGGGTTACTGGACACAGGGTGGGATCACTCTATGGGAGGTTAGCGTCCGCCGTGAAAGGGACTGAGGTTTAGCAAGGGAAGGATAACAAAATAGCTCAGATTTAAACACCAGAGTTTGTAATGTAGGCAGGGTGGTCTCTGACTGTACTAAGGGGTTAACGACAGATACGCTTATCTCTGGAGGGGTTGCTTGGACAGAGGCATCAGGGGGACCAAAAGCAAGGACGGCCTTTAAGGGAAGAAATTCTGAATCTGAAGGGAGAATTTCACCTCTCTGAGTAGCGGGACCGACAAGGCAAATTTCAGAGAGGGGGGAAACTGTGTACAGGCTTCTGGCTAGCACATAAGAAAAAGCATCCCTTTTGAGTGGGAGGAGTGTGTTAGCACAAATTCCTAAGAACTCAACAACTTGAGCTTCAGGAGGGGCATAAAGATCACTGTTCGCTTTTAACCATAGGGTTAGAGAAGAGGAGAAGACAGAGAGTACAAGGGGGCAACCACAAGCGTACTGGTCTCTGAAGTGGGTACTTGGGAAGAAGTGTCTGGGACACTAGAAACAACTACAGATTCCATTACAAAGGGACTATGCGCTGAAGCAGGGATCTCAGCTCTTAGAGTGACAGACTGGGTCAGCGAAATACCTGGGAGTGGGGATTCTGCAAACAGGCTTAGGGAAAAACCTAGTTCCTGAATACATTTAACTGAAAACAGTATTTTAGGAGAAGTTGAAGTTTCAGGGAACACGACAGGGGAAACTTGAGCTGAAGCAGGGGAATTATAGCAAAGAATATCTAAGGACGCCGCAACCTTAGAGGAGACATTCAGTGCAACCTCTGCTGTCAGACTTGGGGTTTCATTCTCAGACGCTAGAAAGGACGTATTAGCCTGAGTGTGGCAAGGATTTACAGTGGTAAATGCTGATGGCACCTGAGAGACAAAAAGTGGGAGATTTGCCTCTGAAATTGGGGACACAAGGAGTTCCTCCTCAAGAGTTAAGGACGTGACCTTGGCTGACGAACAACAGGGAAATACCAAAGGAGACTCATAGGGCTTCTCCGCTGGGGTTAATACAGGAATGACCTTGGGAAGAAAACTTTGGGATTCTAAGTTAGAAATTTTGGGATTCTAAGTTAGAAATTGAGGGTAGAAGGGTTTCATTCTCAGAGACTAAAGCCATAGTTTCGGCTTGGGAAATACACGTATACTCTATAGCCGAGGTGGGCAACCCTATCGCCATTCGCCACATGTGGCGAATTGGCAGGCTAAGTGTGGTGAATTTAATACTAATCTAGTCTAGCCCTATATTCCCCCTCCAAGAACTCTGTTCTGTTTCCTGCTCTGCATAGCTATGCAGACCCCATGCGGAGAAGCACTCCGCTGTCAATTTGCCTGTCTCACCTTCACGGCACTGCATCCGGGGGGGGGGGGGGGAAGCTGCTCCGTTTCCCTGACTGAACAATTTGTTGGTTCCCTCTGTCCTGTCTCCCCTCCTTGCTCGCTCTGCTAAACTGCCCCTCCCTCCTCCACTCACCTGATTTTGGGAGCGCTCGTTCCCTCTGTCCTGTCGCCCCTCCTTGCTTGCTCTGGTAAACTTCCCCCCCTCCCCCTCCTCCACTCAGCTGATTTTTGGTAGCGCTGGTTCCGTCTGTCCTGTCTCTCCTTCTGGCTCAGGTATGTTGGTGTGTGTGTGTACACAGATGTAAAAAACACGTGTGTGTATGTGTGTGTATATGTGTGTATATAGATGTAGCCAGGTCCCCCCCCTCGCGCACTCACCCCCCTTCCTTCTGTTCCGCGAGCCGCGCGTTGCTGGGGTTGCCGGGGACGCGGTCGGGCCGGTTGCCGGGGACGCGAGCGGGCCGGTTGCCGAGGACGCGGTCGCGTTGCTGGGGCCGCGGCGGTACGGGAAGCAGGGCGCCGCCATGCCTAGTGCTGTTGCGCATGCGCAGATGCAGGAGACAGCGCGGGAGGCCCCCACACAGCTCACGCACACGCAAGGCGGGAAGGACAGCCCCCAGGGTGCACAGGGGCAGAGACACGTGACGCCAGGGAGCCAATCGGAAGGCTGGATTCCCCTGCTCCCAGGAGATACATTTCGCGGGGTTTTGCAGCTAGGGGTGAGTCAGGATCCGGACCAGCTAGGGGTAAGAGGTGGATGCAGGGGTCAGTGACCCTCTGCATAGGCCAGCAGCCCCCAAGGTCCCAGTTAGGTCCTGAGCCACCTAATAGCTTGTGGAGCTTAGGGACAGGCCCTAGATAGGGACGCTGCCCCATTATTTGGTCAAGTAGTCAGGGACACAGTGCTGACGCCGTGCGGCCCTGCGAGGTGGGTTCTGGGCTCAGAACACCACCAAAGACCCTAAGACTAGGAGAGACATTGTTCGCGCTGGACTTTCAACCCACGCGGTGTGGAGGACAACGTCGGATCGTGCGGATTGCTATCGCGGTACCCGTGGCTGGAGCCCGGGCAGGTAACCTGCAACTCACGTGCACCAACCAGGCCTATCACCAAACATAGTGGCTGCGCAGTCACACACACATATGCACCGTGGTATTTGACTCTGGGAGTACGAGACATTTGGGTGGGGGTTACTGGACACAGGGTGGGATCACTCTATGGGAGGGTAGCGTCCGCCGTGACGCCTAGTGTGGTTAGCGTCCGCCGTGACGCCAGAGGTGGTAGCGTCCGCCGTGACGCCTAGTGTGATTAGCGTCCGCCGTGACGCCAGAGGTGGTAGCGTCCGCCGTGACGCCAGAGGTGGTAGCGTCCGCCGTGACGCCCAGAGTGGTTAGCGTCCGCCGTGGCGCATGACGGTTGTGTTGATGTATGTAAATATAGTTGGTTATGCAGTAAAGCCAGTCCTGTTTTACATTCGTTCGCTTTGTGTGGTTGTTTCCTGTGAGGGCCTCCTCCCACTCCGTTGGGATCCCTCCCAGGTGGAGGCGTTGCACCTAGAGATGTATAAGATGTATGTACCCCAGGTTCCCCGTGGCGGAAGCTCAGCCCTCCTGTGAGCCAACAGGTAATGCACCACACCTGCGTAACCTTGCATGTTCCTACACCTCCACAGTATTATCTGCGAGTGGGTGGGGGATTACCCGTTACATTTGGAGGCGCTGCTGAGATCAAGTCCTGGGGTGCCCTGTTCAATTTTTTTTCTAAAATTGCCCGATTCATATTTTTATCATGTCCGTGCCGTCACCGCAGGATGTCCATGCCTGGGCCTTAGCGCATCAAGTATCCCCAAGACGTGCGGTTGCAGTGACCGGGGTAGCACTGGATACAGATTTATCTACAGTGCGCACGCAAGTAAGAAGTTGCCCGGGGTTGGCCACGTCCCGGGTGATAGACTATAAACTGGATGTTGCTGGCCGGGGGATCACCTGTCTCCTGTACACCATGAGTGACATATGCTTCGAAACGGCCCCCCATGTATTAAACCTACCCGAGCCCTCCGCAGAGGACTGCCGCATGATCTACGCTGACTCTCAATCTCCTGAAGAAGCGTCCACTAGTACTGGATTACACCCGAGCCAACGAGTGACCAGTACGCCTCACCGGGTAGACCCCCTAGGGTCTCTTTCACCCCAAGCGGATTAGGAGGTATCGCCAGCTGGGCCGGGAGCCCGCTCATCCCACCCAACCCTGATCAACGGCCTGGCAGGACCCCAACCATGTCTAGCGTAGGAACTGGGAGAAGTAGTCAGGCCCTTAGTGGGAATCTTGACGTGAACACGATAGCCTCCCAACTAGTAGAAGCTGTAACCATTTCGACGCAAGCACAGAACTACCGGAAACTCAAGGCCTTCTCTGGGATGCTGCCGACGCCCACGGGAGAAGAGGGGATCGAGGCATGGAGGGACCATACGCTTCAAATCATAGAGGAGTGGTCGTGTTCCGAAGCCAGCAAGAGGCAAAGACTGGTCGAGTGCCTTCGAGGCCCCGCCGCTCGGTTAGTGCGGGCGCACCGGAGCGTAGAAGGAGAAGTTACTGCCCAGGAACTAGTGGAAATGCTAATTAAATCCTTTGCCAGAAAAGACGACGAAGATGAGCTACTGGCTCAATTCAAAGCCCTCCGACAACGTGAAGGACAAGATTTATCTGCCTTCGTTTGTGACCTACAGCTGTCCCTGGGCACCCTCCTGGACAAGCATATCATTTCCGCGGCCGAAGCGGACCGATACCGGTCCAAACAACTACTCAAGGGGTCGTTGCCTGACCACAACATAGCTATAATGATGCGGGCCGCCCCGGTCACGGCAGTATCCCCTAAATACGGGGAACTAATGGATTACATAAGAGACCATGAAGTGCAGCGCCATTTCCATGAATCAAAGAAACCCAAAACTACCCCCAAGAATGACCCTGTGGTCCCCTCGGCCCCAAAGAGTAAGAAACCTGCCACACCAGAGGGGGAAGCGACCCCCAAGTCGTCTGTTCGGGAAAGTCATAGTTCTGAGCGGTCCTCATCCACGTATAAGGGTCGTCCGGACCGCCGTGAGGTATCTTGCTACAACTGCGGGAAGAAGGGCCACATCTCGTACTATTGTCCGGAGAAGGAGGACCCACCGGAAGAAAAACCTCCCGACAGAAGAAGCACAGCCCGATCGATGGTGTGCCGCGCCCAGACCGTCGAGCCTGATGTGAACACCCCTCAGGGAACCACGGATTCCCCTGCTGACGCTGGCCCCAGTGAGGACGCCTCACCCGGTGAAGCTTGCAGTCAAGTGGGCCCCGCGTCCATCGTACCCGTGGTAATAGAAGGGATATACGCCTCGGCTCTATTGGACACCGGGTCACAAGTGACCATAATATATCGCAAGTTCTATGACCAGCACCTTCAACACTGCCCTCTGAGGCCGGCCGAACATATGAAGGTTAGGGGATTGAGTAATGAAGACTACCCCATCGATGGGATTGCACGGGTCCAGCTGGACATACTTCAACTGAACACCGGCAAGAAGCACCCTATGCAGGTAGCGGCCATGGTATGCCTGGAGCCCCACGACCATTGCAAATACCCCATCATCTTGGGAACCAATGCGGACATAGTGCAAGCTATAATCCGAGCTTACTTGAAAGAGACCAACGAGCTGCCGCTGGCCGATTCGCTCCTAGACCCCGTCTTACGAGAGGAGTGCCATCGGGTATATGCCTTGGAGCGTCATGGGGACCTCTACAATCGACAACGAGGACTGACAACCATATTACCAGGGGGAGTGCAAAAGATGGCCGTCTGGTGTTGTTAAAGGAGAGAGGGGGGTGAGTCAGAAATGTGGCTCTTGTTCCATAACAGACCCCCCTAGGGTCTCTTTCACCCCAAGCGGATTAGGAGGTATCGCCAGCTGGGCAGGGAGCCCGCTCATCCCACCCAACCCTGATCAACGGCCTGGCAGGACCCCAACCATGTCTAGCGTAGGAACTGGGAGCAGTAGTCAGGCCCTTAGTGGGAATCTTGACGTGAACACGATAGCCTCCCAACTAGTAGAAGCTGTAACCATTTCGACGCAAGCACAGAACTACCGGAAACTCAAGGCCTTCTCTGGGATTCTGCCGACGCCCACGGGAGAAGAGGGGATCGAGGCATGGAGGGACCATACGCTTCAAATCATAGAGGAGTGGTCGTGTTCCGAAGCCAGCAAGAGACAAAGACTGGTCGAGTGCCTTCGAGGCCCCGCCGCTCGGTTAGTGCGGGCGCACCGGAGCGTAGAAGGAGAAGTTACTGCCCAGGAACTAGTGGAAATGCTAATTAAATCCTTTGCCAGAAAAGACGACGAAGATGAGCTACTGGCTCAATTCAAAGCCCTCCGACAACGTGAAGGACAAGATTTATCTGCCTTCGTTTGTGACCTACAGCTGTCCCTGGGCACCCTCCTGGACAAGCATATCATTTCCGCGGCCGAAGCGGACCGATACCGGTTCAAACAGCTACTCAAGGGGTCGTTGCCTGACCACAACATAGCTATAATGATGCGGGCCGCCCCGGTCGCGGCAGTATCCCCTAAATACGGGTAACTAATGGATTACATAAGAGACCATGAAGTGCAGCGCCATTTCCATGAATCAAAGAAACCCAAAACTACCCCCAAGAATGACCCTGTGGTCCCCTCGGCCCCAAAGAGTAAGAAACCTGCCACACCAGAGGGGGAAGCGACCCCCAAGTCGTCTGTTCGGGAAAGTCATAGTTCTGAGCGGTCCTCATCCACGTATAAGGGTCGTCTGGACCGCCGTGAGGTATCGTGCTACAACTGCGGGAAGAAGGGCCACATCTCGTACTATTGTCCGGAGAAGGAGGACCCACCGGAAGAAAAACCTCCCGACAGAAGAAGCACAGCCCGATCGATGGTGTGTCGCGCCCAGACCGTCGAGCCTGATGTGAACACCCCTCAGGGAACCACGGATTCCCCTGCTGACGCTGGCCCCAGTGAGGACGCCTCACCCGGTGAAGCTTGCAGTCAAGTGGGCCCCGCGGCCATCGTACCCGTGGTAATAGAAGGGATATACGCCTCAGCTCTATTGGACACCGGGTCACAAGTGACCATAATATATCGCAAGTTCTATGACCAGCACCTTCAACACTGCCCTCTGAGGCCGGCCGAACATATGAAGGTTAGGGGATTGAGTAATGAAGACTACCCCATCGATGGGATTGCAAGGGTCCAGCTGGACATACTCCAACTGAACACCGGCAAGAAGCACCCTATGCAGGTAGCGGCCATGGTATGCCCGGAGCCCCACGACCATTGCAAATACCCCATCATCTTGGGAACCAATGCGGACATAGTGCAAGCTATAATCCGAGCTTACTTGAAAGAGACCAACGAGCTGCCGCTGGCCGATTCGCTCCTAGACCCCGTCTTACGAGAGGAGTGCCATCGGGTATATGCCTTGGAGCGTCATGGGGACCTCTACAATCGTCAACGAGGACTGACAACCATATTACCAGGGGGAGTGCAAAAGATGGCCGTCTGGTGTTGTTATCCTGACCGAGACCAGAACGACCAACTGTTCTCGCTGGAGAGTGAGCCTGAAGAAGAAGAGGTTCAGCGAGGGTATAGAGTACTACCCGAAGTGAGGGAATGGATGGCTAAGATCCCTATTCGAACCCACGTGTATGTGCAGAATCTCTCCCCCTTTCCGATGGAGTTTGATGTTGACCAGAAGTTGGGATGCATATATCCGGTCAGCCCGGTGGGAGCCACGCCTCAGGTGAAGGCGGCGGCCGCGCACGAGCGGATAGTCGATCTGGACTTCAATTTCGGCGAGTCGACGCTGTCCACAGAGTGGAATGAGCGGTTGACCACCCAGTTGCTGCAACGACGACATGTGTTCTCCACGAGCGAGATGGATGTGGGGTGCAGCCGCAGTGCCCAACATACCATTCGGATGAGTGATGCCACTCCGTTCCGGGAACGTTCTCGTCGCCTTGCCCCTCGGGATGTGGACGATGTGAGGAACGCCATACAAGATATGGAAACCGCTGGGATTGTGACGGGATCACGAGGACCTTACGCGTCGCCCATAGTGGTGGTGCGGAAAAAGAACGGGTCCGTACGACTGTGTATCGACTACCGAACACTGAACAATCGCACGATACCGGATCAATACAACCTTCCGCGCATTGAAGAGATCCTGAATGCGCTGAATGGGAGTCACTGGTTTAGCGTGCTTGACCTCCGATCAGGGTACTATCAGGTGCCCATGACGCCGGAAGACCAGGAGAAAACGGCTTTCGTCTGCCCCCTGGGATTCTATCAATTCACCCGTATGCCCCAAGGTATATGTGGGGCGCCTGCTACGTTCCAAAGGTTGATGGAAAAGACTATCGGAGACATGATTCCCCGGGAGTGTCTGGTTTACCTGGACGACATCATTGTCTTCGGGAAGACCTTAGAGGAACACGTGGAGAGGCTGTTGAAGGTGATAGATCGTCTTGGCCATGAAGGGTTGAAGCTATCACTCGACAAGTGTAGGTTTTGTCACACCTCGGTGACCTACGTGGGACACATCGTGTCTGCCCAGGGGATTGCTACTGATCCAGCCAAGGTAGAAGCTGTGGTGAACTGGCCGCGTCCCGATAATGTCACGGAACTGCGGTCCTTCCTCGGTTTCTGTGGGTATTACCGTCGGTTCGTGGAAGGGTACTCTAGTCGAGCTAAACCCCTGAACAATTTGCTGAAGATATACCCCGAAGATACTGGGAGAAAGGCCACGTCGGCCCGTCAACCGTTTGGCGATAAGTGGACGCCGGAGTGTGAACGGGCCTTCCTGAACTTGAAGAAAAGTCTGACTGAAGCACCAGTGCTTGCATATGCTGACCCAGAACAACCGTATGTCCTGCATGTGGATGCCAGTCTTAATGGACTGGGTGCTGTCCTGCATCAGAAGCACCCCGAAGGTCTTCGGCCTGTAGCCTACGTCAGCCGCAGTCTGACACCCAGTGAGCAGAGATACCCCGTCCACAAGTTGGAGTTTCTGGCTCTCAAGTGGGCGATCACCGAGAAGCTCCACGATTACTTGTACGGTGTCACCTTCGAGGTAAGGACGGATAACAATCCCCTCTCGTACATCAATACGTCGGCCAAATTAGATGCAGCCGGCCACAGACGGCAGGGCCCTCAGTAACTACCGCTTCTCCTTGAAGTATAAGCCGGGGCCATTGAATATTGGGGCGGACGCCCTCTCCCGAAGGCCAGGACTACTCGCTACCCCCGATGACGAGGAATGGGAAGAACTTCCCGGTCCCGGAGTGCGGGCTATGTGTAAAACTGCAGCCATAGTTAATGACCAAGTGGCCTTCTCCGAGTTACGAGTGGCCGACTCCTTGGGATGCCAGTCGCAGGCTGTCCCCGCCGCCTACTGCGACCCAAAAGGGATGCACCTCACGCATGACAAGGTGTTCCGGTGGAAAGATCTGGTAGACTACCAAATTCGAGATCCGGTCGCTAGTATCATCCGGCACGCCGTTGAAAAGAGGAACCCAGCCCTTCTGAAACGTGCGCCCAATGACTTGGTGGCCTTGCTCATGCGAGAATGGGACAAATTTGAAATAGACAATGGCTTACTCTATCGGGTGGTGCAATACCACAACCACCCGGATAGGAGACAACTAGTCCTACCTAAGAACTTACAATACCTGGTGTTGAAGTCCCTACACGATGAACATGGGCATCTCGGTGTAGAGAAGACTTTTGGGCTAGTCCGAGACCGGTTCTTCTGGCCCAAGATGCGGGAAGCGGTGGAACAACACTGCCGCCGTTGTGCCCGGTGCGTTCAACGCAAGACGTTGCCTACCAGAGCAGCTCCCATGGCCCATCTGAAGAGTTCTGGTCCAATGGACTTGGTGTGTATGGACTTTTTATGTATCGAACCTGATGGCCGAGGTATCGGTAACGTGCTGGTCATCACGGACCATTACACCCGATATGCCCAGGCCTTCCCCACAAAAGACCAGAAGGCTATCACGGTCGCGAAAGTTCTATGGGAAAAGTTCTTCGTTCATTACGGTCTTCCAAACCGACTCCACTCCGACCAAGGGCGAGATTTTGAGAGTACTCTGATCCGAGAATTACTTAAAATGCTGAACGTCGCCAAATCCCGGACGACTCCGTACCACCCCGAAGGAGATGCTTTGCCTGAACGATTCAACAGGACCCTGTTGGACATGCTTGGAACTCTGAAGGGAACGCAGAAAACAGAATGGAGTCGTCACGTAGAAACGTTGGTACACGCGTACAACTGTACTCGCCATGAGTCCACTGGGTTCTCCCCGTACTTCCTCATGTTTGGGCGGGAGGCAAGACTCCCCGTAGATGTGCGTCTTCGAGTCTCAACGGATGGGATACACAATGCTACCCATTTCAAGTATGTGCAACGGCTAAAGGACAGTTTGCAGCGAGCTTACCAACAGGCTGAGAAGTCTACAGCTAAACTGAATGCTGGCAATAAGAGACGATACGACAACAAAGTCAAGTATCGAGAGTTACGTCCTGGGGACGCTGTGTTACTTCGTAATTTGGGAGTCCCCGGAAAACATAAACTGGCAGACCGGTGGAGAGATGGCGTATATGAGGTAGAGTCACAGATGCCCGGCCTCCCGGTCTATCGCATCAAAGACACAGACGGCCGGGTAAAGGTTTGGCATCGTAATCACCTTCTCCCTATCCCCCAAGTGGGAGACGAAGAAGAAGAAATACAGGCCACACCGCTCAACGGTGAGTCCGATCTATCAGAGGTGGGTCAAGAGACTGTAAATAACGAGACCCACTCTGAAACTCCGGAAGACCCTATGGAAGGACCCTCTCAAAGGGACCATCCCGCAGGAGGGGCATCTCCCGAAGGAGCTACGGGTAAGGGGCCCCGTAGGCCAATGCCTACTAAGGTGGCACCAACAGGCCAGCCTTTGGATCCACAGAGCCCGTGTTTTGTGCCTAACAGAGACTGTTCAGAGACATTTCTCCCCTCAAGGGAAGAGGCTGAGCCTCAGGACTGTACTTATTACTCCCCAGAGGGAGTTGCTGAAGAACAACTCCGTAGGAGCCAAAGGGTCAGGTACCCTCCAACTCGGGTAACCTATGATCAGATGGGGGCACCCCATTATGAGGCTCAGCAGTGTTCTCGGAGTAAGATACAGTCTGTGATTGTGATGCTCAACGAATTATGCAATCTCGTTTAGAGTTACCTGTGCTAAGTTATATAGTTACTGCATTTTCATTATATAATTTCTGTACGGTTTGAGTTATTTATCCCAAGCGAGGTCGTTGGGGTTTTTCACCAGGGGGAGGATGTAGCCAGGTCCCCCCTCGCGCACTCACCCCCTCCTTCCCCGTTGCCGCTCTCGGGGGGGTGGGGGACCCACATTGGACCAATTCCCCCTCTAACAGATAAGGTCCTCCAAGCGTAAAGCGTGCAAATCACGTTCGCGCCGTTTTTGGCACCAAAATGCATACCCCGATTCAAGTAAGGTCGAAAACGGTGTCCAAAAAGCGCAATAAACGCCAAGTTTGTTGGCCATTTTGTTTTTTTGCAATCTGCGCGGCAAAAAAGCACTTTGCAATTGCCACCGTGCAACTAGCCATGTTTTGACACCGGCAATTTCTAGTAGCGGCGAGTAGCGTTTGCGCCGCTATTCGCCAACTCTAGAATTGGATTTCACGCAATACCGTCTCGCCCCAAAAGTTGACAAGTTGGCTGGGGAGAGGCTGCGATGACCGTCGGAAACGCACTTAGAAAAAATCAGCCTTTTTCCTGCCTGGGATTGATGCCGGAGTCGCCGGAGCTGATACCGCATTAATTCCAGCACCGAGCCCCCGGCATGCATCCTAAGCATTAAAATTGCTTAAAGGCAACTCATTACCTTATAGCGTGCTAACCGCTAAGGCAATGAAGGGGTTAACCAAGCCGTGCCAGGTTTTTGTGGTAGCTGGGTTTGGTTGAAGGGGGTATTTTGGTCTTGCTGGTTTTTAGGCTTGCAGGGGGTTGGCGGGTGCACTTAAAAACCCCTTCATGTACTAGCGTTTAATACCGCTAGCGGTCATGAAGGGTTAACCCTCCGCTACCCACCCGCAGCCCTAAACACACAGCCACCATTGTGGCTAATACCCCTCTTTCGGCCACCCGCTACCCACAATAAAAAAAATACACACACAATAGCCCCCACTAAATAATAAATAAATTTATTATATATATTACAGCCAACAACCCTATATCCCCGTAACATTACACATATAGCAGCATCAATGATCTTATAAGGCTTGCGGGGCCTCGTGCTTCTGTTACCCGGGGCCTTCAGTACATTTCTGTGCCCCCCCAAATTAATATCAAAACACATAACATACTTCAAGAATCATCCCCCCCAAAACACATACAGTAAGTAAATGGGTACAATTACTATTATCACAAATGGATAATAGTGCATTTACCCACTTAAAATACAATAAGAACAAGAAACATTAAATACATATTGCACTCATCTTTCCGGCGGCCACGATGAGGCCATCCTCATCTCATCACCATCACCGGCCAATGCCCCCCGCTGCCGATGCTGCAAAACATAAACAAGAATAACACACCAATGTATGTCCCCTAGCCCTTAATCACCATAACGGTATTACCGCCCCCCCCTACGTCATTAAGGGTTAACCCACCCTCACCCACCACTCGGAGCCTACATACCACCCCCACTACCCTCCCACCCGTGACGGCTAACCCAACCCTCCCACCCATACCCAGCCGGGAGGCCACCCAAACCCTTGGGGCCATACCTCCCGTCCCCCACCCACAGTACCCACAATAAAAACAATACACAGCCCACAATAAACTCATTAAATATTTATAAATACTAACCCCCCTCCCTCCCCCCCATAAATACATGATTTATTATTTTACATACAGGTTAATACCCATGCGCCCACTGGACGGATCCCCGGTGGCCTGAAATGGGCACCTCACAACCTACAGTAGCCAGCAACAGTTTCAAACAGGTCTGGAGGCATACGGGTGGTCCCTGCCAGGTGCCGTGTCCACCAGGTGGTCTCTGCGGGTCACTGTGGGCCACAATGGTCCCCACGGGTATGGCTCGCGCTGTCTGGGGGGCCCCGGGTCAGATCCACAGGTTCAAGGCCTCATTGGTTCCCAAGGTAGTATGGGGGCCCCGGGTGGTCCCTACGGGTCCACGGTGCCCCACAGCTGTGGGCCACCGGTTTCTTCCCCGCAGGTGTGCCCCCGTTGACCCGGCAGTCGTTTCCCCTTAGAACACACCGAGATACCGGCAGGTCTCCATAGTCCCCCCCCGCAAGACCTGAGGAAACACCCTGTATGGTGGAAAAAAATAAACATTCCTAACATTGTAACGTGTTTTCCCCACCCATCGCAGATAATACTGTGGAGTGTAGAACATGCAATGGTTACGCAGTGGTGGTGCATAACCTTTTGGCTCACAGAGGCTAGCTTCCTCCGCCACGGGGAACCTGGGTACATACATCTTATCCATCTCTATGTGCAACGCCTCCACCTTGTAGGGATCCACGTAGTGGGAGGAGGCCCGTCACAGGAAACACACACACAATCGAACGAATGTAAAACAAGACTGGCTTTACTGCATACCCACTATATCTACATCCATCAACGACAACCGTCATAGCGCCAACGGCGGACTCTAACACTCCTGGCGTCACGGCGACGCTACCACCTCTGTCGTTCACGGCGGACGGCTAATCACACTAGGCGTCACGGCGGACGCTACCCACCTCAGTCGTCACCTCGCGGACGCTAAACCCCCCTAGATTGCTCCCCACCCTGTTCCAGTAACCCCACCCAAATGTCCTCGCACCCCCAAAGTCAATACCACTGGGCTGTGTATGTGGTGGACTGTGCGCACCACGATGTCTGGTATAGCCTGTTGGTCACGTGAGTTGCAGTTCCCTGCCCGCCTCCAGCCACGGTACCACCCCGCTTATGGTCGCCCGGATATCCCCCGATCCGAACTTTGTCCGCACCCCGCTCGCTTGGTGAATTCAGCGCTGATAATATCACCTTAGTCCCCGGGTCCTTTGATGGTGTTCTGAGCCCAGAACCCCCTCGCAGGCCGCAACGGCTGTATCACTGTTCCCCTGACTAGACTACCAATAAATGGGGTCATTGTCCTATCTAGGCCTTTTCCCTATTACTCCACAAGCTATAAGGCTCAGTACCTAACTTGGGCCTGGGGCGCTGCTGGCCTATGCAAGGGTCACTGACCCCTGCATCCACCTCTTTACCCTGCTGGTCCGGATCCTGACTGCCTGCGTGTCTTGCAAACCACAGCGAAATGTATCTATTCTCTCCCGCAGGCAATCCCTCAGCCATTGGCTCCCTGGAGCCGGTGTATCTTGTCCCATAGGCAACACCTGGGGCTGCATACTCATCTCGCGCATGCGCGAGCTATCTGGGCTTTCCGCGTGGGCTCGTGTCACTGCGCTGAGCACATCTCCTACATGGCGGCGCCCTGCTCACCCCTGATCCCGCCGGGAACCCATCAACGCGATCGTGCGGCCTCGGCACCGTCCCGATCGCGTCCCCGGCAAACGCCCGACCCGGCCCAGAGCAACCACCCGAGCGCGTCATGACAACCGTCCCGCCACGCCCACACCGGCGCGCTTCGGGGGCACCCCATTATGAGGCTCAGCAGTGTTCTCGGAGTAAGATACAGTCTGTGATTGTGATGCTCAACGAATTATGCAATCTCGTTTAGAGTTACCTGTGCTAAGTTATATAGTTACTGCATTTTCATTATATAATTTCTGTACGGTTTGAGTTATTTATCCCAAGCGAGGTCGTTGGGGTTTTTTACCAGGGGGAGGATGTAGCCAGGTCCCCCCCTTGCGCACTCACCCCCTCCTTCCCCGTTGCCGCGCGTGGTTGTAGTTGCGGCTGGTTGCTAGGGAAGCGGTCGGGCCGGTTGCCGGGGACGCGAGCGGGCCGGTTGCCGGGGACGCGATCGGCCGGTTGCCGAGGCCGCGATCGCGTTGTTAGGGTCCCGGCGGCTACACCTCCACAGTATTATCTGCGAGTGGGTGGGGGAAAACCCGTTACACACACAATACCCCCCATCCACATCAAACATACAATACCCTCCTCCACATCAAACACACAATCCCACCCTCCACATCAAACACACCCCTCCCTGCACCTCACATCACTCTTCCCTCCTGCACCTCCCATTACTCTCCCCCCCTGCACCTCACAAGGAAAACATCCGCACAAGCCGCACGGGTAAAACAGCATTTATTATTCTAAATAACACATTTATTTACGATGTTTACTTGAAACAAAATTACATTTAAAATACTTAACTAATAATAATTAACTAATAATAATTAACTAATTTCCTGTAACGCCTGTATGCCCGCAGACCTGGCCAGTCCCCAGTACTGAGGTGGGTAAGGTTATAACACGCACCCACAGCAGTGAGGGCGTGCCCGGAGTGTGGTAATGCATTGCCGGGCCTGTAGAGAAAAGGTTAACAGATACTTGCAATATCCTGGATATTTGAGTTGGGGTAGTAATGTCCGTGTGCCAGAGTTCAGGGGTAATAGAGAGCAGCGTAATCAAGTCCATAAGCCAGTGTTCAAGGATTGGAGAGGGCAGCGTAATCAAGTCCATAAGCCAGTGTTCAAGGATTGGAGAGGGCAGCGTAAACGTATCCGAATGCAGGGCCCAAGGGCAGGAGAAAGCAGGGTAATCCGAATCAAAGCAGAGTTCAAGCCAGGGAGATCCAAATGTAAACAGGGACAGGAACCAGTGCTGAAAGAGACAGGAGAGCCAAGCATAGAGACTGCACACACAGGGGTCACAAGAAGCTATGCAGAGCAATGAGCTAGAGGACAGACAGGGATTATAAAGGAGGGAGCACCAATGGGAGAGAGAGGAGGAGCAGAGGGTTGAGTGAGAGGTTGCAGGGATAGGTGAGGAGAGAGGGAGGAGACAGGTAAATCAGACAGGGAAATGGCTTGCACACTATGAGGGGCGGAACCAGAGCTCAGGGAAGACCTACAAGTGGAGCGTGTGTGCGCGCCCTCTGTAAGGGTTGGATGTGCATGCACAAGGTGTGCCAGGGAGCGTGAGGAGTATCGCGCCGCGGGGCCGCTCACCAAGGAGGCATGAGGAGCGGCTAAAGGAGGTAGTGTAACAGGAGAGGGAGAAGAGAGGCGCCGCGAGCAATGAGTGTCGCGGGGGGAGGGGAAATCGGGTGTTTGGCGATAAGCGCGCACCTTGCGGGGACCGTGCGTGATAGCGGGGCGTGCGTCGGGACAGGCCGCAGAGGAACGGGTGCGGGAGGAGGAAGGGAGAGATGAACGAGGAGGCTGAGGGGAGAGGTCAGAGGCAGGGAGAACAGGGGTGACGGGGACACATTGGGAAGCAGGAATCCCCTGAACCGTCACAGTATCCCCCCCTTGAGGATCGGTCTCCGGGCGATCCTGCCATGGCTTCTGGGGAAATTTCCGATGGAATTGCCAGAGGAGTTTGGGAGCGTGAATATGACGAGAAGGAATCCATGAACGCTCATCTGGACCATACCCCTTCCAATGAACGAGGAACTGTAAGTTGTTTCTGGACCAATGGGAGTCGATTATGGAATGCACCTCATATTCCTGCTGTCCGTCAATGGCCATAGGGTTTGATTTCGGGAACGATCCGGAAAGTGGGAGCTTTGAATGAAGGGTTTGAGCAGGGACACATGGAAAACAGAAGGAATCCTCATGGTGGGAGGACGTGCCAAACGGTATGCGACCGGATTGATCCTCTCCAGTATCTTGAAGGGACCC